>PVHY01017393.1:0-31520 GCA_004024945.1 Uropsilus gracilis
GAGCAGCCTGTCCTGCAGCGCTGGAGCAATGAGGCCGCCCTCCGCTCTGCTTCATCTCCTGAGGCCCCGCCGGCGCTGGCCTCGGCTCTGAGCAACAGCAGCAAACGCTTGAAACGGGAAGAGGGAAACAGCATCGGGAGGGAGCGGAGCACCCAGCCCGCAGGAGGCCGCAGCTTCCCCCAGAAACTTCTGGGCTGTCACTGAGGCGGTGGCCTCCATCCCCCGGGCCACCAAGGGTCAAAGGGAGCGCCTTCTAGAAGCTCTGATGCTGGAGCACCATGCTTGATGGTCGCCGAGAGGCCGAGAAGTGACTGGTGCTGCCGTGGCCAGGCAGCCGTGAGAGCCGCAGACTCGGAGACACCGGAGGTTCGGGGTCAGAAGCTGCGGGTCACACCGTGCGCAGGTTCAGCAGAGCAAAGGGTGAGGAGCACGAGGTCCTCTGCTCCTCCCACACCCGCGGTGACCGCTCCCAGGACACCCACAGTGACCCCTCCAAGGATACCTGCGGTGACCCCTCCCAGGACGCCCGCGGTGACCCCTCCCAGGATGCCCGCGGCGACCCCTCCCAGGACGCCCGCGGTGACCCCTCCCAGGATGCCCGCGGTGACCACTCCCAGGACACCCGTGGTGACCACTCCCAGGACACCCGCGGTGACCCCTCCCAGGACACCCGTGGTGACCACTCCCAGGACGCCCGCAGTGACCGCTCCGAGGACACCCGCGGTGACCCCTCTGAGGACAACCGCAGTGACCCCTCCCAGGACACCCGTGGTGACCGCTCCCAGGACACCCGTGGTGACCGCTCCGAGGACATCCGTGGTGACTGCTCCCAGGACACCCGTGGTGACCACTCCCAGGACACCCACAGTGACCCCTCCCAGGACTCCCGAGGTGACCCCTCTGAGCAACATCCCCAAGTGACCTGCAGGGCAGGTGCTGCTGGCATCAGGCAGTGGAGGCCGGGGTCGCTGCTAACACCCTCAGAGCATGAGACAGGCCCCTTGGAATAAAGGGCCATCTCCCCTACGGGCGACAGTGCTGAGACGGGAAGCGCGGACTAGGGGAAGCGTCCGAGTCCTCCCTCAGGCAGGCGTAGCACGGACTGTGCCAGCAAAGCAGAGACTGGTCACAGCGTAGGCTCACCCGCCCCCGCATTCGGCGCCCACCCAGGGGAGCCCGTGGAGCAGGGCGCTGAGCTCGGGGGGCGCATTTCCTGCCCACCGCTTGCGGCAGGGGCCATCCAGGTGCATCCCCGGGGGGCAAGGCCTGCTGCTCACCCCTCGCCCACTCCTCGCGCCTCCAACGGCGGGCACAGGTGCCAGAGAACACGTCTCCAGCAGGGCGCACGTGGCGGGGAGTGGGGGCCGCACCCCAATTAAACTGCAGGAAGCCCAGTGGGAGGGACGCAGAGAAGGAAGCCGGAGCCTTGCGAGCGGCTCCAGCCTCTCCCGTTTCATCTCCAAGAGCCAATTTCAGACTTGCCTCGGGTCGGGAAGGAAGTTAATTTGATTCTCCCAACCTTGCTCGGAGAGGCCGCGTGTCTTCTGCGGGTGCGTCCGTGGCTGGTACCTCCCGAGCGAGGAAACCGCCCCCGAAGTGATTCTGGGCCGGGGCCGGGAAGCTGAGAAGCAGCTGTCTTGCGATCGTGGCTGCTGTTCTGGCTGGCAGGTTCCACACACGGGTCCCCCGGGAGGCTCACCCAAAGGGACGCGCTCCGCGGGGGTCCTTGACAAGCACCTGACTAGAATCAGGGTTAGGGACTGCCGCCCGCTCCTACTCATCATCATGGCCATGCTGAGTCTCAGCACGTGTCTGCACCAGGCCAGACCCCAAGCCCTGACTGCGTCCTCCATCTGGGGGTGCACAGCTAAGGGAACCTTCCCGAAGGGTCCCCTCTCCTCCCCTCCCCTGCAGGGCAGGCAGTGGCTGTGACTTGCTTCTGCCTGGAGAACATGGCAACGGTGCCTCCAGTCAAGAATGAGGAGCTTGCCGGCCTTGGTGGCACGCACCTGTAATCCAAGCATTGGGAGGCAAGAGGTCAGGGATCGCTGGAGTTCACAGGTTTGAGTCTACTCTGGGCAACATAGTGAGACCTGGTCTTGGGGGGGGGGGAGGGAGGCAGTCAGGCACAGTGTCAGGCTCCTGTAATCCCAGCTACCTGGGAAGCTGAGGCTGGGGATCACTTGAGTCCCGGAGATCAGGACTACTCTGGGCAACATAGCTAGACCTAGTGTCAAAAGAATGAGGAGCTTGCCAGCCCCACCCCATCAGCAGCCCCACCCTGGGATCCTCCCTATCACAGCCCCTTCCCCCGAACACTATCCCCGCTTGTACAGGTAACAGATTCACACGCTTGTGAGTTGTCCCTACACACCGTGGTTCAGTCCAACTCGACCTGACTCTTTTCTGGTAAACTTGATTTGGGAATAAGTTCAGTTTTACCGAATACCTGCAACATCAGTGCAGCGACCTCCCACTGACCCCCACCCAGCTTCGGCTCCCGCTGACGTCATCATCTGACATTCCTGTGGGGTAACGCCAACCACCACCACTCGCTAACCCTAGGCTGTCTGCGCACTTCACCAGCTTTTTTTTAAATTATTTCTCTTTCTGTTTCAGGATCCCACTTGGGACACCAAACTACGCCAAAGCTCCTGGAAGAGAGTCTACCTGAGCCAGCTTTGACCCCATATTTGTCCCTTACCACAAGCAGCTATGAGCTACAAGCAGAGTCCAGAGCCTCACACACAGAGTTCTGACCCACTCAGGACTTGCAGAAGAACCAGCTACCGAAGAAAAAGGAATGGGGAGGAGGAAAAAAAAGATTGACTGAGAAAGCAGTTGGTGGATAGACTCTTGCTAGCCCCATTCTAAAGATGAGAAAACAGAGGCACACAAAACTCAAGCCCAAGATCACTCAGCTGGGAAAGGGTGTGTCTATCTCACACTAAATCCCCTGTGCTCTTGCATGGAACCAAGCTATCTTGGACAGCCCTGGTTGGAGGCGAACAGCAAGGAGTAGCAGATGCTTCCAGCAGATGTCTCAGAAGTAGTTTATTGTAATTTACACTGTGAACATCTCAGACTTAAGAATAAATGCAGTTGGCTGTCTCATGATTTGTGACAGGCAGGGTTGTTTCTAATGCAAATAAAGCCAAATTAGACTTGCCTAAGCAAAAAAATAAAATAAAATAAAAGCATTATTAACCTACCAAGAAGGAGATCGAGGCCTAGCGAGTTCAGGACAGGAACTGAACTTTATCTCTGAGTTGTTTCCCCATCGCAGTGACACAGTTTACAGAGACCCCTTCTCAAACTCTACCTCTCCCCAACAACTCTCTCTCACATTCTACCAATTTAAAAACCTCAATGGACAGTTGCAACGAAAGTCTCAGGGCTGATGCATATAGGCTTGGCTCATCTCTGAATCCATCCTTGTGGTTAGGACGCTGGGGGTGGTGATGGCCCAGAACTAGTCTGCAGACCCTCCCCCCAAAAGTGGATGGGACCAGACCAATGAACCATGAAGCCTGGAACTACAGAAGATAAAGTGATGAGGCTCAAAATACTTATCAACCAGCACAGCACAGGGACCCACCAGTCAGGATGGACACTGACCTCAAAGAACCAGAGTGGCCCTATCTGTGCGTGCTGCCTCAGGACCAACTGGGGGTCACCTGTTACCCAAAGCAAATTCTGCTCTTGCTGAAAGAGTAGCACATGAATGCTGAGCAAGCAGAAAGCACTCCCTCTACAGGGCTGCTAGTGTGCCCTTCCCCCATCCCTGCACCTATGGCAATTCCTACTCATGCTTCAAGTCCCATCAAAGAATCTCCTCCTCTGTGAGCTTTTACTTACCCTCCTCCAAACAGCTCCTTCCCTCACCGGGACAATTCCTGAGCCTTCCTGCTGGCTCTTGAATGCCACCTTTTACATGCTTGTCAGCATTTGGTTTATGTTTGTGAGTTCCCAGGGCTGGGTCTATCTAGTTCATCCTTGTGTCTCCAGCATCTGGCATCGAGCCACTCACACGGAAAATGTTCAAATGCTGGGTGGGTGGGTGAACACCTAAGCCCCCCATGAAACCACTGAGCAAAAGCGAGGAGAGGAGAATTGCAGAAAAGAGAAAGTTTTCCGAGAAGAAAAAGGTGGAACAAGTCAGACAAATCAAAAGAACAAGCCAGACAAATCAAAGTCAGACAATTTTATATCTTACAAATATAAAATTGTAGCTCAAAAAAAAATGAAGAACTTTTCCCAACTTCATAAACATAGTGGAAGATGGAGGTGACTTTTCTCAGCTACCGTCAAGAAGAAGGAAGAAGGGGATTTCTGTAAAGACATCATGTTAATCCCATCCTTGGGAGGCTGAGGGTAGGGATCACTTGAGTCTGCAGGTTTGGGATGACCCCGGGCAACATAGGGAGACCTAGTCATTAAAAAAAGAAAAAAATCAGGTTAATAACAAAACATTCCTCTTCAAAGAATAAGGTTAGGGGCTAGGGTTACCCCTTGGGAGCAAGCAGGAGAATTAAGGAAAGATAGTTGGTAGATTCATCAGGGATTTCCCATATGCTCCTGTCACCCCAGCAGGAAGCAGAGAATCCAAGGCTACATCAGCAAAAAGAAGACTCTCAGGAGATAGAGCTTGAAGAGCCCAGGAATTCCCAGTATGAACTATCATGTTTCAGGGCCTCCAAGAAAGGTCATACCAACCTCACCTGCCCTGTATCAGTGAGAAAGAAAGGACCAGTGACTAGTAAAAGCTTCGACTGCCTTGGGCCTTTGTGAGTCTCATTTTAGAGAATGATTACACCATCCACAACGAACACTGCCATGTGGACACACAGTAAGATCTCACAAGAAACTCACCAGCATCCATGCCAAGAAAACCCAGATTTATCACAGTTCCATACACATTGTAGACATTTGCCAAATTGGCCCTTGACAAAGCATGTGACACCCTCGTCACCAAAATCAACTTCCTCCCTGGGCATTCAATTAGAAGCTCTGGCTGCCAGCTGTAGTACAGCACTCGCTGCCTGCTGAGATTCCTCCTCATTTACCGTCTGCGGGAACACTGCAAGTTCTCGCCAACTCTCCTATCATCTGGCCTCGAGGAAAGCAATGGGAAGCAAGAGGGACAAGCTGACAGATGATGAAGAGAGGGGAGACCATGCAATGACCCTGGAGACAGCAGAGCCGGCTGGTCACTGGAAGGCATCCTGCTTGTGGGACTAGCTTGCGGGCCTCAGATGCAGGGAAGAGTGTGACAAGATGACAATGTGTCACCATGTGCCAGACTCTGGATCTTTATGGGGCCCACAACACTTTGTCTAAATGACTCATTTGATATGCAACACATCCAAATTTTCACCACTCAGAACACTGACTGAAATCAAGATAAAAGATAACGCTGTGGGGCAAGGAGCCATAGCTACGAGAAGAGTTGTGGATTGTGTCAAAGGGTATCGAACGACAGATCCAGTTGTCTGAGGGGGGAGAAAGTGTCTAGTGTCCCTAAGGTCATGGCATTTAAGCTAAGACTAGAAGTGCAACACAGAGATATCCAGATATAAAGTGAGGGAGGGAGGTGGCTGTGCAAAGGCCCTGGGGTGAGGAGTGTCATATGTAAATAGGCTGTTCAGACCGATAGGGAGAATGTGGGAAGAGACATGTACTGATGGAGAAAGTGGGGGTTGACTCAGACAGGATTGGGTAAACTTAGTCTTTTATGTGGTTACCAAAAGTCAACATTCCTATAAGCGGCAGCCTTAGAAGCCACAGCAAGGACCAGGGATCGCAGTTCAAGTCCTACCTGGGACAACGTAGTGAGACCTAGTTCCAAAAAATTAGCTGGGCATGGTGGCGCATGCCTGTCATCCCAGCTACCTGGGAAGCTGATGCTGGGAATTACTTGAGTCTGTGGTATCCCAGGCAACGAGAGCCTGCGGTTCCATGGGCAAAAGTAGTGAGACCTAGTCTCAAAAAAAAAGGTCAACATTTCACAGGATGATATTTGTCAGCTTTGGTTACAGTTGGGGTTTTTTGTGCCTCTTCTCCACTACAATGGAAGCTCCACGAAGGCAAAGATCTTTAGCTCACAGCTCCGTCACCAGCACTAAGAATGATACCTAGAACTATGGATTTTACCCTACTCACCCCCACATCTATTATCCAGGATCTTCCCCTCCTTGGGAAGTTAAGCACAGCTGGTCCATGTCTATAGTGATTATTATCAAGGGTCCCTAAGACCACCTTCAGACTCAGCAATTTGCTAGGATGCACTGAAATCAGAAAAGTCACTATACTCGTGGTTATGGTTTATTCTATGTGAAGGGATATGAATTATATTGACAAAGGCAAAAAGGCACAGGAAAGCCAGGCACGGTGGCTTGTGCCTGTAAGCTTCAGCCTATGAAGCAGCTGGGGCTAGGGATCATGGTTCGAGTCCCACTCAGGGGGGCAACGTGCCCATTCAGGGCAACATAGCAAGACCTAACCCCCAAAAAATAGCTGGGCATGGTGGCGCATGCCTGTAATCCTAGCTACCTGGGAAGCTGAGACTGGGGATTGCTTGAGTCCGTGGTACCCCGGGCAACATGAGCCAGTGGTTCTACAGGCAAAAACAGCAGGATCTAGCCTCAAAAAAAAAAGTGCACAGGACAGATCAACAAGGTGAATGAGCAGTTTTTACCATCTTCCCCCCAAAGAGCATCCATTTAGACCAACATCTATGAACAAGAGCTCCTTTGTGGCAGTCCAGGTTTCCAGAGGAAAAGCTCTGCCACAGCATTGGAGGGGAAAGTCAGAAACTGATGGAGGTCAAAGGAGCAATTTCACTTTATCCATGTGACTGCTCCCCAATGGAGCACAGCCCAGTGCCAAGAGAGAACTTCTTGGCCGGTGGTTTCTCCTACCGGGGAAGTGATAGATGTGTATGTCCAGCTTTCCCAGCTGTGCCAAGGAGACTTACTTCTTCCATTCCCTTCCAGGACACTGAAGTAAGCTGTGCAACTTCGGGTGGGAGGCTGGGCATCAAAGAGACACAGACGCTACTAACTGTGCTGTGCTCTATCAGCAAGTCTACTTGTAAACAGCTAAGGGTGTCTCTCCTGCAGAGCCCCTCAACTAGACACTGGAGCCCCAGAGCCCCTAGTGCCTCATCCACACCCCATCCCACAGCCCATTCCCTGTGTGTACCCCCAAAGGTGGCAAGAGCAAGCCTTTGCAGATGTGTGACTTTGACATCAAATGCGCAGCCAACAAAAGTCCAAATCAGCAAGTGGGGCTACATCCAACTGGAAAACTTCTGCACAGCGAAAGAAACAATCAACGAGCCAGGTATGGTGGCGCATGCCTGTAAGCAGCAGCCTAGGAAGCCTCGGCCAGGGCAAGGGATTGCAGTTTGAGTCACACTGGGGGCAACATAGCGAGACCTAGTTCCAAAAAAATAGCTGGGTGTGGTGGTGTGCGCCTGTAATCCCAGCTACTTGCGAAGCTGGGGATTGCTTGAGTCTATGGTAACTCAGGCATTGTGAGCCTGCGGTTCCATGGGCAAAAATAGTGAGACCTAGTCTCAAAAAAAAAAGAAAAAAGAAAGAAAAGAAAGAGACAATCAACAAATTGAAAATGCAGCCTACAGAATGGGAGAGAATATTTGCAGGTGACATATCTGATAAGGGCTTAACACTGAATGGCAGGAATTCACACAACCCAATAGCCAAATAATAACAATCATCTTTCTAGTGGGCAAAGAACCCAAGTAGGCATTTCAACAAAGAAGACATACAAATGAACAGCAGGTCCATGAAAAGATGCTCAACATCACTAACCATCAGAGAAACGCAAATTAAAAGCACAATGAGTCATCACCTCATGCCTGTCACAATGGCTATTATCAATAAGATGAAAAATAATAAACAAGTGCCAGTGAGCATTTGAGAAAAAAATAAAAGAGGACCGACCACTCTTGGTGGGAAGATGAATGAGGGTAGTCACTGTGGAAAACTGTGTGACAGTTACCCAAAAAATTAAAAATGCAACTAACATGTAATCAGCAATCTCACTTCTTGGTATTTAGCTGAGGGAAGTGAAATCAGACTCTCCAGGAGAGCTCTGCACGCCTGTGTTCATTGCAGCAACACTCACAATAGCCAAGATGTGGAAACAACCTAAATATCCAAAATAACTGAAATAATATTGAAAGAAAACTGGATAAGGGAACTGTGAGGAAATACATATATTTCTTAAATATATTTGTGTACATAGATTGTAAATATATCCACAAACATATGTCATGCATGTATGTCATATACACACATGCATCTATGAATACAGATGTCATGGATATTTTGAAGTGAGGAAAAAAGGGAAAAAAATACTGCCGTTTGCAATGCCAATGGGCCTGGCAGGCATTTTGCTAAGTGAAATGTCAGTCAAAGAAAGGTAAGTGCTATGATCTCCTTATATGTCATATGAGAAAAAGCTGAAGCTATAGAAGCAGAGAGAAAATGGCGGTTGTCAGAGGCAGGGAGAGGATGGCAGAGGAAATGGGGGGATGTTGGTCCAAGGGGTCCAAAGTTCCAGTTACAAAATGAGTAATTCCTGGGAGCTAATGTCAGCCTGGGATGGCAGCTGCCTATGCTGATTGTACTCTTGGAAGCTGCAAAGACAGCAGGAGCATGATGGGACTACAACAATGTAAGAGGGAAAAAAATTAAATTGATTTAAATTGAAAAAAATACATGTGGTGTTTCTTTATCTCTGAGCCCAGGGTCTGAATGGTGCAAATAGCCCAAAGATGGAGCTACTATTCCATGCCTCTGGGTTGGACAAAGGGTAGAGCAGAGCCAGGAGACCACAGCATCTATGAATGTCCAACCAGCTCCATCCATCTGCCCACCCTGAAGAAGATGCTCCCTACGAGATAAAGACAGGGACCTCCCTTTCAGACTAGAAGACAGCGTAGTCCAAAACATGTGCTCTTTGCCCAGCAATCCCAGTTCTAGATGACCACACTCTAGGTGATCGGAGACACCACGTGCATGAAGACCTAAGCTGCAAGCATACACTTGTGCCAGAAAGGACCGGAATGGCCTGAATGTTCACCATGAAGAAACCTGTTGGCAAATCTACCCGAATCCATGCAACAGCACCAGATTCCACAGCACAGTCAATCCAAAAAAGCGCCTTGTATGTTCTGATGGCAACAAAATACAGAACCCATACAGTAAAAAACTCAAGATGCAGGAGGTAGTGTGCAGTATGCTGGTGCTGGTCTATCTTTTACACTGTTAAGAAGACTACTATGCTGCCAGGCATGGTGGCGTGTGCCTGTAATCCAAGCACTGGGGGGCAAGAGGCCTGGGATTGCTTGAGTCTGCAGGTTCGAGACTACCCCTGGCAACATAGTAAGACCTGGTCTCAATAAAGCAGCTGGGTGTGGTGGCAGGTGCCTGTAATCCCAGCTACCTGAGAGGCTGAGGCTGGGGGATCATTTGAGTCTGCGGGATCAGGACTGCCGGGGGCAACATAGTGAGTCCTAGTCTCAAAGAAAAAACTACTATGCTATTTCTTCTGTATGAAGAGGGTATCTCCAGGAGTTTTAGGGAAAGCAAGTGATGATTGCTATAATGGGGGCGGGAACCCAGTGGTGAGAATGAAAAGGGGGCTTTTCACTGTACCTTTTTTGATCTGCTTCAATTTCGTTTTGCCATATGCACACATTCGCTGGTTGTGGTTGTGCTTTTATTTTTACTGGAAACAATGAAAAATCTTCTTGGCATGCAAACGAAATTAATTAGCCATTCCTATAGCTTCAGCATGCATTGAAATGTGCAACCATCCCGGCCTTCAAGATTGATTGGCTGTAAATTGAGAACCTCAGCGATTTCCTTTCACAGGGACAGATGTTGACATTGTTCCTGTGATTTTTCACAGATGTTTGCCTTGCAGCATCTTTAAAATTGGGTTTCTCTGTCAATTTGGAAATCCCAAATTTCTCATATCAAATGGAGATGACAGGAAAATTCAAAACCATTATCACTTTTTGAAAGAGTGTATAGGTGGTAACTGGCAGCAAGAATGGAAAGATGTTTAAGGAGGAACTGCAGTGTCTTCTGTAAACCCTCCTTGTCACTGTGTGCCTCAGTTTACCTTAGCTGAGCTAGCTGGAGAGGAATCTGTTAAGACACAGACATAGACTTTGAAAGGAGCAACAAGGGAACCCAGCTTGGGGCCACCACTCTCCAGCTACAATATTTAAACTAGTTCATTAGCTTGACTCTCTCCTCTCCTCCAATTAAATGGGCATATCACCTGTCTTGCAGTGTGGTTTTGCAAGGGAGTGATCCAACATGTGGAAATGGCTTGGCCCTGGTTGAGCACTCTGTAAATGGTTTGTCCTTCCTCCCCCATGATCACGCTCCCTTCTCCCTGGCAACTTCCTCTCCTTCCTCATGTCCAGTTTTCACTTTAAGACATCAGATTCCATCCTGCCACTCCAAGGGTTACCAGTTGCTGTAAAATCAGAAATGTCCCCCAACACCTAGACCTTGTGACCCCTCCATTGGACTTCTGCTTTTCCTAAGTGACGAGAGGAAAGTTACCTGTGAATTAAAAACCAAACCCCTGCTAACAGTAGGCTGGCTAACAAAGCCCACTATACACCAGAAAATGTGCCTATCAGGCTCTTAGTAGACATTTCACCTATAATATGAGAGTGTAATATACTCCCCTGTGTTGTGTCATAAAATCCTCTTGACAATAACAAGGTGCCATAATTATCCCCATTGTATATCAGAGTGATAGATTCAGGGCTCAAACGAACCTGAACCCCAGCCATGACATATCTCAGGGTTAAACTGGGTCTCCCCACTTACAACTGAGGCATTATGCTCCCTGAATGGATATCATGTGGTGGTTCTTTACTTATGTGGATGATGCGATTATTTGGGGGGTTGACACCTAGAAGTTGTGCAGAAAAGGAAAACATCCAGGCAGGACTCAGAACCATATCCTCATCCTTCAAATGAGGATAGCAAAGGTGCCAGAGAGGGCTTGGGGCTTGGCTGACAGGAAAGGTTGCGGATCAAAATGCCTACCTCTCAATTTCAAATACCAAAGCCTTAATCCCCAGCATGATAGTATTTGGGAGGGAAGTTTTGGGACCTAATTAAGTTTAGATGAGGTCAGGAGAGTGGTGCCCTTGTAAGGGATTAGTGACCTTCCAAGAAGCAGGAAAAAACCAGAGGCCTCTCTCTCTCTCCATCACATGAGGACACAGAGAGAAAATGGTCATCTTCACTTTGGACAAGGAGCCTTCATCAGATGCTGAATCTGTTTGCACCTCAACCTTCTACTCCCCAGGTTTTAGAACTGTGAGGATATACACTGTCTAAGCCACCTGTCTATGGTATTTCATTACAAAACAGACTAAGATGGTAATGGTACCGATCCATCTACATGGAGGGGAGGTACCATCCACCCCACACCCATTTACACGCAACCCCCTTGGATTACAGGTCTCAGGATACCATGAACCAGATTTCTGAACAATGGAGTCCCTGGATAGGAAGGGTGGGCCAGAGTGGCCCGGTGGACCTCTATAGCACAGATGTACCCACACTCTTGTTTCTGCAGCCCAACTTGATCTCTGGGGTTTCTGGGAAGGAGGTTTGGAGAGAAAGGTGGAGGAGAGACATGCAGACACTTGGAAGAGATGTGTGGGGAGACTGTCCGTGGCAGAGACAGTCCATCTCCCTCAGGCTCAGCTCTCGAAGACTTGCCTAAGCCCTCTTTGGGGCTCCCTGCTGAAAATGGGGGGCTCCCCTTATACTTGTGGCAAGCTTTCAGGCCTCAGCTGTCCTTTAGACTGAATCTGTTTGGCTGGACACATGCCCACCAGATGATGGACAGTTTTCTAGTAAGTGGTGGAGCCACTGGTTTGAGCCCAGATAAGCTACTGTGATAACAGAATATCTTGGTGGGATTTTCCATCAGAATAAAATTCATGCCAACTTTTTCATTCACAATCCCTTTGGCCCTTTGGAGAAGAAAAACTAACCTGAAAAAGATAGGATTAAAGGTGTCAGTATGATCAGCCCAGGGTATTAAGGGGAGGTTAACTCTGGTGCCCTAAAGGAGAAAACTGACAATAGTCACATTCCAGGGAGGAAGGAAGGATCTCAGACCCTCAGACAGGATGGGCCAGGCATGGTCTGAGCTGAGTGGGCAGCTCCAACTCTAGTTAGATTAAGAAGCCAAGGTGCTCGTCAGACTGAGTCAGAGGAAAACTCAAATGGCTAATAAAGTTCTGCCCAGCACAAGCCATGTAGTAGCAGGTCAAAGAGTCTAGTTTACCCACAATAAGATACCGCCTCACACCAGTCAAAATGGCCCATATCAAAAAAAAAAAAAAAAAAGAAAGAAAAGGGCAACAACCAGTGCTGGCAAGGATGTGGAAAAAGGATCACTTTTACTCTACTGGTGGGAATGCAAATTGTTTCAGTCACTATGGAAAGCTGTGTGGAGGACCCTCAAACAACTGACAGTGGAACTACCATTCGATCCAGCAATTCCACTTCTGGAAATCTACCCCCAAGGACACCAAAACACTCATTCAAAAAGAAATCTGTACTTGGATGTTTGTTGCAGCACTATTTACAATAGCCAGGCTATGGAAACAACCCAAATACCCCAAAACAGATGAGTGGATCAAAAAATTGCAGTATGTTTACACAGTGGAATATTACTTGGTCATCAAAAAGATAAATATGCCATTTGCAGCAACGTGGATGGAGCTAGAAGAAATCATGTAGTGGAAAAAGCCAGAAAGAAAAGAGAAAAATATCGAATGGTCTCACTTATAAATGGGATATAGGGGAAACAAACAAAAGGACAAGAAAAAGGTAAAACTAACAAAATGACAACAGAACTAAAGCATCCAGCTAGGGAGGGGGAGGGAGAGGGGAGGAATGAACACAAGACATTAAGATAATAGATTCTGGACCCTTAGAATATGATCATTAATTATTACTTGGGTTGAAGATCTCCACCCACAGTCTGCAGATCTAATCCATATGCTCATTTTCCCTGTGGTCTGCAAGCTGCAAATATTTTTTTTACATCTGAAATGGTTGGGAAAAAGTCAAAAGAATATTACTTCACAAGGCAGAATTCTAGAAAATTCTACCTCCAGGAGGCTCCATTGCAGGGGTTGGCTAACACCCAGCCATGCTCACTCTGGGGCATGGTGCTGGCTCTCTCCCCTCCAGTCGCAGGGCTGAGCTTATGCCTAAAAGGACGAAGATTCCTTCTCTCCGGATCTTTATAGTAAAAGTGTGCTGACTCCTGGCTTAGACACTAAACAGAAATACCTCCAGCCAGGCACTAGGGTTCTAGAAAGCGAAGGCAATCAGCAAAAAATATTACTTCTCAAAGATGTTGAAAGTATGTTATTTCAAACCATGTAGACTTGGGTGCCCATCTCGGTTCCACTGACTGTAAGTGGGTTTCTTGACCTCAATCTCTCCCTCTCTAAGGCAGGTTTTGTGGGTGACCCACCTCTCATGGATATAACATATCAAATGAGAAAGCCTGTGCGCCCCGAACAGAGAAAGGGGACCCACAAATCACATTTCCTGCCTGGCGAAAGAGACGGCGAAAGTGAGTGAGTGAGGTCGTATCCTCCTTGTCTAAATGTTTTCTTGTTCAAAAACATCTTTCTTCTTAACATCCCTGCCTGCATGAAAAATTCCCATCAGAGGAATATTAAAAGGCCTTAACCTACAGTGAGATGGAAAGCAGGCTGAGATCCCACAGCTAAATCATTTCTGTCTGCCTCTATACTGATCTAATATTAGCGCTCCCCCCCCCAAAAAAAAATAATAATAATACGAAAGTTGGAAAGTGGAAAACTTCATCCTCTGGAGTTTTCAAAAACTAATTCCGTGGTAATCACAGAAGATTGAAACGAGGATTCGTGACATATTTCTCTTCCTCCTGGGCAGATGAATCTATGACTTGCATTTGATTTTAAATGTGATTCTCCTGCATCGTCAGTGGGTTTGATGGATAGAGCACACGAGGCCACTCAGGAAAATGATACAGTGGAGATCAACGCATGAAAGATAATTTTCGCCGAAATGTCTGCAGCTGACGGTGAGTTATAAGCCTTTGTCTCCCACTTTATGGAACACAATTTCATTTAAAGCCCAGATCTGTCACTTCAGCATTGTTTATCGAAATGCAGGCCACGCCATGGGCCCCTGAAGAACAGCGTCAAGTCAAAAGGTAGAAAATCAAAGAGGTACAAACAACCTGGGACAAAAGCAGGCAAGGATGTGGCTTCCGATCCGCATAAACAGCATCCACCCGCCGTGCATTTGGGACAAAGGACAAAGCTATCCATCTGCCAGGTAAACACACGGTGTTGTCGGAGAGGCCTGGCACGGCCCCATAAACCCGGGCAGCTCGTACGTCTCTATGTAAGAACTTGGTCAATTCATGGGTCCGCAAGGAGAGGCATGACTGGGTTTTTATCTTTGCAGGATATTTTTTAGTTGTTTTTAGCTTTTTTTGGTTTTTTGGGTTTTTTTCTTGCATTCATTCATACCTTCGAAACATCCTGAATGAAGATCTTTCCTGCAGCTGCACTATAAACCCTATGGAATCATCTAGAAAACAGGTAGGCAGAATCGTAGGGTCTTGTGTGAGACATGCTGGGCTGGAACCCAGGAGCTATCACTCCTCAGCTGTATGACCCACAGCAGGGCCTCATCTGAACCTCAGCTTCCCCATGGCAAAGTGGTGGTCAAATGAGAAGGTGGGCTTAGAAATGCTTTGCGAAGGAAGGGGAGGTGGGGGAGGGATGAGCACAAGGGATCAAGATGATGGTTCATGGGTGACATGGTGGTGGGAGAGCCCAGGGGTATACAATGATGTAAAGTGGATGGACGGACAGACAGACGGACAGACGGGGACAGACAGAGACAGAGAGGCAGAGAGATAGAGAGATAAAGAGAAAATCAATTTAAAAATTTACAGACCTTTACCATAATAATAATAAAAAGAAATGCTTTGCACACTTCTGAGAGCTTACAGAGGGCAAGCAACACCCTGGCACTGCTCCTGCTTTAGGAGGTGGTATTGCCACTGCTTGGGAGAAGGTGTCTCTACCACTGGTCTCAGCAGGAAAGACAATGACTCCTTGGAGATGCCTCCAACCCTCTGCCAGCAGCGAACACTGTGATGCTCACACAGTCGCTTTTGAGGTTCCTGGATCCTGAGGCTCCATAAGAACTCCAGATTCTGGGAGCTTCCCAGCCTCATCATTCACCACATTCCATATACTTTTCCCACGTTTTGGTAGATGCTCCTATTCCTTGGGTTAGATTCCCTTCTTCTCTCCCAGGGACCCCCCAGGGTTTGTTTGAACAGTTACGTGATTCAGAGACCCAGGGCACCTTGAGCCCCAAGGATTGAATCCGGATTAAAACCTAAACCCATCGTAGTAACACCTCCCTGCCTTCTGGTGACTTGCTCTAGTGATGTGGTCACTTCTGGTCACGAGAGCTGGTGGGAAACGTGCTTGGAGCTGTCGGAAAGGTTTTCCTTATTATTCAAAAGAGATGTTTTAAAAAGACAAGTTTTCTCTTCTGCCTTTTGAAGTGTTCTGTGTAGAAATGGGATGTGTGGGACTGCGGTGGCAACCTCATGATCATCCAAGGGAAAGGTCAGAACAAAGCCCACGCTCTACCAGTCAGAGCAGAAAGATGGAGAAGCTCAGGCCTTTGATGGTGGGACTGACCACTCAATAAGCCAGACTTACCTGACCTCCAAACTCCCACCTCGGCGACACAGCAACGCCCTAGATGGCCGACTGAAGTTTCTTACCAACGAATGCAATGACATTCTGAGTGCTCTTTCTGGAGCAGCAGGTAAAGGCTGCCTTGGGGAGGGTCCTGGAGGACTTCCAGGAATGAAGCTGCAAAGAAGTGGCTCATCTCGGATCTCTCTTGCCTTCGCCTTTCTCCATCCCTGCATCCCCGCACCAGACACCCAGCTTCCCTTCACTCGTCTAATTCTGCTCAGACTTCAGGTGTCTGCTTGAAGTCACTTCCTCAGCATCCACATTGCTGGCCAGCCCCCACCACCTGTCAAGCTAGCATATGTACCTTCTCATAGCTCCAACACCTACTCTTCGTCACACCCACCATTCTTTGTAATTACACACCTGCTTCTTTGGCGCTCCTTAACATCTAACTGCAAGCTCTGAGAGCACAGAAACCACACTCTTCACATTCACTGCTCTTCCGTCTCCCTTTATAATAAAGCAGGTGCACTGAGCTGCCTGAGTGTCAGTGAGGCAACACCTACTGCATCCATGGACTAAGTGATTGATGAATGTCCCGCCCTTCAGACATACCAGTTTCCTGAAAACACCTAAATTCTCTCCCATGAATGTCATTTCCCAACACCTCGCTATGTGCATTCTTAGGAAAAGGAAGCCACAGAGGACGAGATGACCCTTTTCCCATCACTGGGGACTGAGAGGTTTCATGGGTATAGGGCTTTCAGTGCCAAAATTCTGATATCCCAGGAAAACCAAGATGGCAAGTTGCCTCGCCTGAATCAGTGGTGCAGTCCATCAGATGACTGTTCCTGGCACTTGAGTCAAGATGTAAGAATATGAAGCCAAGCCAGGCATGGTGGCATGCACCTTTAATCCCAGACTAGGAAGGGAGGCCAAGACTAATTGCTTGAGTCTGTGGGTTCAAGACCCACCCGGGTCAACACAGAGAGACCTCATCTCAAAAATAGCTGGGCATGATGGCACGCGCCTGTAATCCCAGCTACCTGGGAGGCTGAGGCTGGGGATCGCTTGAGTCTGTGGTTGAGTCCAAGCAGCGTGAGTTTGTGGTTCCCCCGGCAACATAGCAAGACTCAAAAAAAGAATGTGAAGCCAACAGGATTTCCATGGCCTCTCACAGGCAGACCTACAGGCCAGCCTGCCATGGTGAACTGCTTCTAGACAGGTCTCACGCCTTGGATGAGCTCCCAGCACTTCCCTCAGAATAGTCTCTTCAGAGAAGTTCTGAGATGAACAACTGAGAATGCAGACATTCTGACCATCAGAGTCTATGCTCCTAAAGTCAAGTCATAGCATAGTAAGTGTTGATGGGCTTGGTGAAAAAATAAGACTGAGAGCATTTAAAGTGGCAGCTCCCCTCTCCGGGATATCGTGCTAAGCGATGTGGAGGCCGAAAACATGGCGTCCTGTGACTATTAAACTCAGTTGAGACGACCTTACCGAAGGGGTGTTAAGGGCTACCCCTGAACTAGCAAGTGACGGACTATTATCACCAATAGGCAGAGAGGGGAAGGTGGAACCCAAGGTGGGTAGTCACAGCTGTGTGGAGAGGGCTGTGTGGCAAGAGTGCGGCCTCCACTAGAGAGAGGCAGCCGATCCATGGCCAGGATTCACACTGCCAAATTCAGTCAGCCCCAAGAAGGGGAGGAAGCCCAAAGAATCCATAAAGCTCAGCTTCCCAGGTCACAAAGCCTGAGGGGGGTAGAGAGTGGGCCTAGAGGGGGTAACCCCAAAATACCCAGGATAGATGCCACCCAGAGCAAGCCCAATTCTCCTCACCCTCCTGTTCCAGAAAGGCAAAGTTCTCTGGGTGAATCCTACCCCTGCCGCCAGCACCATCAGCCAGTGCTACTCAGCCCATGCTCTACACCTTGCCTGCATCTGTGACGCTCTCGCCATTATTCTCTCGTAAGTGAGCCTCTTCTCCGAAGCCCAGAGTAATGACCAGAGTCCAGAAGTCTCAGGTTTCTGTCTGCAAAGCAAACTCGGGGCTCCAGAGCGCCAAGAAGTCACAGCCATGCTAGAAAGCTGTCTGTCTCTAGGCAGACAGCATGGTAAGCTTCCCCCACAGATCACACACTCCCTTCCCTTCACCCCAAAAGCAGCAAAGGCCTTTATCAGCCACCAGGGAGCCTGTGCTTCCCATGGGAAGGAAGCAGTCGCCTGCAAAAGTTTCGTGTCATCCAAACACAGCCTCTGGGTCACACACAGCAAACGAAAACCCACTCCCCCCTGGGCAATGAACATGGGAGGGACCCCCGTTATCCTCGGTCTGCACCCACAACCTTCCAGAAGTCAGTGACGGTTTGTGGGTTTTACAGGGTCCCTGTGAAGGGGGAGGATTCGTGAGAAAAGAGAATTAAAGATGTAGACGCTTTCTTGGCAACATATGCATCTAAAATGCTGGAAAACAGTGCCAGACATTTAAAAATAACTTAGTGAGCCCGGGCGTGGTGGCACGTGCCTTTAATCCCAGCCTAGGAAGAGAGGCCGAGACTAGGAACCATTTGAGTCTGCGGGTTCGAGACCCACCCGGGGCAACACAGCAAGACTCAGTCTCAAAAAATAGCTGGGCATGGTGGTGTGCGCCTCTAATCCCAGCTACCTGGGAAGCTGAGGCTGGGGATCACTTGAGTCTGGGGTACCCCAGGTAACGTGAATCTGCAGTTCCCTGGGTAACATAGCGAGACCTAATCTCAATCAAGCAATAAGTGAATGTTAGCTCTCAGTGCTGATTATCATCCCTCTTCTTCCTACTAGCCGCTTGTTGACTGTGCACTGTGGGCTCGATATAGTAAGGGCAGCAGATCCTCACAGCAGCTGTTCAAAGACCTGTGGCACTGGCTACCTACCACCCCCAGTCTGAGAACTACAGGACCCCTCCCCTGGCAGCATTACCCGCCAGGACAGACACCTGACCCCAAATTAACCAATAGGCTCTTACTTGGGGCTTTTGACCTTTGGTGCAAAAGAACTGGGTCCACCTCATCCCTATAACTGAATCAACAGCATGAAAACCTCCAGATTTGCTCACGTTAAGTGTTGTTCTCCATGGGAGGCACAAAAACAATCCTGGATCCTGGACCAGTTTTCCACAGCCTGGGGCCCATCCTGTCTCTCTGTGGCCTCTTGTTCCTGAATGACCTCAGGATCGTCCCAATAAATTCCTCCTCTACACTTAAGGAACCTGGAGTTGGGCTTCAGGCCCTTACAACCACAAGGATCCCCAGTAAGACAAACCTTCTGAGATAGGTAATAATAACCTGCTTGGTGATAAGAATACCCAGGTTCAAAGTCAGTGTACACAGGCATCTTCCCAAATCTCCCAGGGAATAAGAAGTAAGACATGGAACCCAGGACGGTCTGATTCCATTGCAGGCTCAGTCTCCCCATCACAGCAATTCCCTGAGGACCTAGGTGACCTGATGTCCCCTTCTAGTCAAATACCCTCCTTGGGAAAGGGGAACGGAGAAATAGAATTTAAAAAACAAAGAGAACCCTGAGAGAGAGCTACGAGAGAGGCACCGAAGCTGGTTTGCACTCAACTGGGTTGAACTGAATCGAGTTGAATTGAGTGACTGTGTTCCCATGAAGCTAAGTGATGTGTTTTTTTCACATTTCATCATTTCTGAAACAGATTCATCCTGCAATCAATGTGAGCATTTAATGTAGTGTCTCTTTCTCCCCAAAAGAGCTGTTATCAAATCAATGATCTAACGTACAATCGATGGTACCTTATAAACAAGGACGAGCGGTAAAAAGCTGTCACCTTGGAAAGGCACCCATTTTTCCTGCTGATACCGTCACTGCTGGAAATGCTTCTGGCATCTTCCAGAGCAACATTTCTCTGGAGCTAGAGCTGAGGCAGCTCATTCTGCAGGGAACCATCCTCTAAGACCACGTGTCCTATCTGCACCACCTCATGCACGTGCACCTGTTGATAACCACAGCGTGGCAGCCAGCCTACAAAGAAAATCAAATTTGTCTTCTCAGGAAACACGTTGATTCCATGCATAAATACCATCTTTGGAGAACTCTTCAATCTGGAATCATCAGTAAAATAAAGTCCTTGGGATGCACTTCATCAGATCACCAGGACTGAAGGGTTCCATTTTGGCATAAGTTCAAGGCAAAAGCAGCTCTCTTCCCTTCTGCAGAGACAAGGTTCTCATTCATCTCCAGGGGATGAGGAACAGAAGCTATGGGACCTGGTTTAGTACATCTGGAGTGGACTTTAACAATATCAAAATCACAAACACACGTACCCTTTTGATTCAGCAATTCCTTTTAGATACAGCAACTTTTCCTCTCGAAATAGATACTACAAAGGTATTTGCATGTGTGTGCATAAGATAGTTTGCAAAAATACCATTATATCAAAATATTGGGAATGTCATCAATATGAGGCTGGCTAAATAAATGTTTGTACAGTCATTTGAGGGACTGCCACTCAGTAATAAAAATACAAAAAGACAGGGATGATTTCTCTGCACTACTGCTATGAACTACAAGCTCCTCGAAATATATTAAGAGAGCAAGAGCAAGAATAATACTGCAACAGACTATGCTTATAGCAGAGGGTGGAAGAACCTGTATTTGTATGTACTTATATGTATGAATCCTAGAACGAACATAAGAAACTTGAGGGTGGGAAGCACTAGGTATCTATTGCCATAGAAGAAATTACCCAAATACTGCAGTATGTTTGTTAACACAGCAAACATTTAGTATCTACTGGCATCTGGGGTCTGGAATTCAGATAGCAGGATGCTGAGTGATTGTGACTCAGTTCTCTCCCACAGCTGCAGGTAAAGTATCAGCAGTCATCTGAGGGGCATCTGGGGCTGAAAGATAAGCTTCCAAGCTGCTCCTCACTGGCTAATAGCCAGAGATCTCAATTCCCTGCACAGGTTCTCTCCCCAGGGAGCTTGAGTATTAAAGTATTTGACTCCTTCTAAAGCAACTGATCCAGGAAAATGAGCCCAAGATGGAGGCTGCAGACTTTTACCGCTGAAGGGACATATCTACAAAGTGACTGTATCACCATCTCTGCAATACTGCATTGGCCACAAAACCCAAACCTTCTACCTGTGGGAGGGGAGGGCCCCGGGTGTTCACAGCAGGGAGGTGGCCATCTTGGAGCTGTTACCTCAGGCAGAATACTGAGAAAATGGTGGTGGGGGTGGGAGAAGGTATAGAAGAATTTTTACTACCCTTCTTTCTTTTTTTCTTCCTATTCAAAACATTGGGACTTAAGGGGGGGGGGGAACATGGGGAGTTATTTCCTCTTTGAATTTTAAACATATCTCCTATTCAAAACATTGGGATTAAGGGGGAGGAAGGGGGAAAGACAAAGAGAGAGAGAGTGGATAAGCCCTCAAGGACAACCAGCAGCTCAGAAGATCCTATGAAAGATCCCTCTCAAAGGGGGAAGAAGGTGGGGGAGGCAAAGAGCACAAAAGAGCAGGATGGTTAACAGGTATAAGGGAAATGGGAAAACCCCAGGGTACACAATAATGTAATATATAAAAATATATATTTTTTTAAATTATAAAAAAATCAGCCATCACAGAGATAGTTGACATTCTCTGTGGACATCTCTTCTACCCTGTTCCCCATTATACATTCCCAGAAATAATAATCAGTACACTGGATTTGGTGTTTATCATTCCTGTGGTATTTGAAACTTTTAAATCACACATATGAGTAAATAATACATTATTTTGCATGGTTTATAATTTTGTAATTATGGTATTGTAATATGTATACCTATCTGTAACTTGTTTTCTTCCCACAAAAAAATGATTAATTAAAAAAAATCCCTCTCAAAAGAAAAGAGAAGAGAGAGAAAGAGACAAATTTGGTCAGAGTGATAAGTTCTAGAACAGAGCAGCAAGCAAGCTAGTCAGTCTCGAATCACCCATCGTTCTGTGTGCCTACTTTTCCATTGTGGTAGAAGAAACTGGTCTCCAATACTCACTTGATTTATATATTTTGAAATCTATATAATCTCACTGGCTACTGTCAATTATCAAGAAAAACATTCTAAATAGTTGTTAGTAACAATTTAATAAAGAAGAAATCTCACCCTACTTAAGCAGAATCTTAAAGCTGATGTAAAGGCCAGATAAAATATTAGATTGGGGATTATTAAGGTCATTTGAGTGAGGACACTCAAGACTGAATGTTCACCATGTGTATAAGTCATGTCATTTATACTTGGACGGATTGATGTTCCTTGCCTGCCATTAAAACTGAAACAAGGTGAAAATTAAAAATAAATAAATAATAAATACAGAACAAACAGGGTCTTGTCATGCCTACAGGCTTTCCCTCCAAAAGACGGCAGAAAGCTGACAAATACCTGAGATAAAGCATGAGCCTGAGCAGTCGTCTCCCTTGGAGGCATCGTTGCAGGCTAATCTCCAGAGTTTGGATTCTGCCTCCTTTCTTCTCAGGGGTCATTTGTTAAAAGTTAGAAACCATTACTCTGGACAAATTACCCTCCAGAATAGCACAAGAAAATCAGTCTCATTACTCGAAGATAAATTTCATTTCTATAAAAACGAGAGTAACAAGCTTGACCATCTACCATTTTCACCCGACTTGGCCACAAATGACTTCCAACTGTTTTTTAAAAATCCAATCCACCCTCAGGCACCAACATGCTATTAATCCTACCATCCACAGGCAGGCACGGTGGCCTGCATCCCCAGCCTCGGGGCAGGCACACAGCCCAGCAGTGGCTCTTGGATGGGGCAACACACACGTGAGGAGTGACTTTGCCTTCGTGTCTGACTCTGACCAGCAAGTGGAGTTGGGCCTTCCAGGTCTGTTTCTCTTCTGGTGCTTTCCCTTCTCTCTCACCCACTCCCCTTCCACACCCGAATGAACCATGTTAGCCGTGAATGGCATGTGCACACTGACATGGTGAAGATGTGGATTCTAGAGCCTGACTGATTGAACCCAAACTCCAGCTCCCCACTCCGTTGCTGTGTGGTCTTGGTCAAGTTCTTAACCTCTCAGAACTCTTTCTTTGCCTGGAAAATAAAAATTAAAAATTAATTAAAAATTAAAGTGTACGAATGGAACCCTGTGAATACACAGGTCTGGAGAAAAGGAGTCTCGTCCACCGTAGGAAGCTCCACAATAAAGGAGAATGAAGAACCACAGCATGTATCCGCCCTACAAGAGGTTCCTGATGTGTTGGCCTGGCTGCCAGCCTCAGCTAGTCCTGGAGATCCGAGCAGCCTGGTCTGCTGTGTTCTAGGAGTGCAGGTCCTCGCCCAGAGAAGAAAAGACCAGTGGGCCAAGCACTGACCAATGGCTTGCAGCGATAGAGTAGAGGAGGGAAAGGGGGAAAGGGTGTAGGGTGGAGGTAGAGGGGTGCAGTATTAAAGGGAGGGTCATACTAAGGGGAAAAATAACTATGCAAATACGACCAATGTTGTGTGAAAATTAGAAAAATTAAAAAAAAATTTAAATAGTTTGCTGAAAATCATACTACGCAGAGCTTGGACTCGGCATCAAGTACCCTTTCAATAACTGCTGACACCATCACCAGCAATGAAAGGGTTTCTGAACAAGTGATGCTCATGAACCAATGTCTCGAATTATAGTGACTTCCGGCCACCTAGCCTAGGGCCAAAGCAGAGATTGCTACAACTTGATCATTTTCTTCTTTATAATTTCCCTAGATTCCAAGTCCTCTATAAAGAACAAGCATACCTTTACAAACAGGAAGGCACCAGCTCTCTGCCAACTCATCCTAAACCTGACGATTGGCCACCAGTTTCTGGTACTGTTGTTCCACGTTTAAGGCATCGTTAATTACCCTAATTAAAGATGGCATCTCAGTTTTTGTTGTTTGCTCTTGTTTTTGTAAAAAATATTTATTTATTTTTTTTTTTTTTGTGACCGGGTCTCGCTATGTTGCCCGAGGTGCCACAGACTCAAGTAGTTGCCTGGGGTACCACGGACTCAAGCGATCCCCAGCCTCAGATTCCCAGTTAGCTGGGATTACAGGCACCTGCCACACCACCCAGTTGATTTTTTGAGACCAGGTCTCACTATGTTGCCCAGGGCAGACTTGAACCCACAAACACAAGCGATCCCAGGCCTCTTGCCTCCCAGAGCTTGGACAACAGGCACACGCCACCACACCCAGCGTTGTTTTTAACTTTCAAATGAAACTTTTAAATGAAATGAAGTGTCACAGGCAGCTTCATAAGGCACAGAGAAGGAAGTTACAAAGATCCTTCTCCAGCTCAAGGTCCCCCGCTCACTCCATCTGCCCAGTGCGGGCTTTGGAGGAAAACTGTATTGTACTCACTTGATGCTTTCGCTCTGGACAGAGGGTGAGGTCACCCTGCTAACAGGCAATTCTGGGAGAAATGAGGCTGAGTTGGGGAAGGGTGCATCCTGGAGTACATGACCCCATTAGTTCTAAGCACGTAAGGCTTTCAAATCAAGGAGCGTGCACACACAGACGCTGGGATTAGTGAAGAGGTAGGCAGATCCGAAATTAGCACGTCGATCAGAGGAGTGCGGTGGAGAGCGGCTGAAGTGGGCTGTGAATGCCCGGGAAGCAGCTGCATTTCTGAAGAGGGCTTTGCACACCCCAGAACCCTGTTCAGGAAGCATGAGTCCTGCTCAGGCCTTGCTGGTAGCTCCTCCCTGTGGCCCTGTCTTGGATTCCTCCCGTTAGGAGTTGCCTGGAAATGAAAACGAAATTGAGATGGAGGAGACTGACAGCGATCTGTGAGGCCAGCCCATAGAACGGGGTTCCTGGGAAGCATGTCCAGGTTCAACTTTTAATGAAGCTGTGAAGTCCCTTATATACCTCAGCTAGGAAATGTTACAATGATGTCATGAGGAAATAGCAAAGCTTATGTGACATACAGCAGGGAGGATGCCGGGATGCGTGATAACAGGAGAACTGAATTTACCTTTGGGGGCAACAGTCATCACTAATAGGTCATATGTCTCTTGGGACATTCCAAAGAGGGTAGGAAGATGGGTTACAGATGAGAGACATGCTGTTGCCCACCTTCTAGTGTGCCAGAGGGGGCTAGAGAGATAGGAGGTGTTCCTCCTATCTGAAGCTCCATCTCTCTACCTGCTTCCACATTCCACACCCCCCAAACCTCTGGAACCCCACCCCCTCACCTCCCAGCAAGGGCTGCCATCTCCTTCCCACCTCACAGGCCTGTGGGGAGCACCAAAAGGCACGGGGTAAGCAAATGCCGCCAAGTTGTCAAGGGCTATGCCAACAGTCTCCATCTCTTTTCATCAACTGACTTACCCCAACCGTGTTACACAAGAGGATTTAAGGTAGATGGTCACAGGGGTCATTATTCTATCCTGAATCGCAAAAGAAAAATAAATAAAAATCCATGTCCTTATTTCCTATAAGACAAAAAGCAATTTCCATGAGTGTGTGTGTAGCTGCTTTATCTAATGAGCCTGTTACTCAAATGTGGTGCAAAGATGAAGTTCCCCTCAGTCTCCTGAGGGTCGGGTTCCCTCATGTTCTAAACGTGCTGTACAGTGCTGGTGGTGCCTGCCATGCCAGGACCCACACAATGCCTAGTGCTGACACTCACAGCACAGACACAAGAGGAG
Source organism: Uropsilus gracilis (assembly GCA_004024945.1). NCBI lineage: Eukaryota > Metazoa > Chordata > Mammalia > Eulipotyphla > Talpidae > Uropsilus > Uropsilus gracilis. The sequence continues at coordinate 25,499 of PVHY01017393.1, forward strand.
AGGAACTAGTCCCACCACCTGGGGAAGTTCATCCCCAGCAGGGAACACCTCCACCACCAGCGGCTGGGAGTTGGGTTCCCAAACCCAGGTATCAGAACTATACAGCACAGAACCAGCACCACATGACAGACACCAGAAAGGATCCTGAAGAAGTCACCATACATCTGCCCGGAGAGGAAGGGGGGGGGATGGGGGATGGGGGGTGCAATATGGGAGGGAGGGCCCAACCTAAGGGGAACAACAACCACACAAATGTGCCCAGTAAGATGTGAAAATTACAAAATAAAAATTTTTAAAAAAGAAATGCACGGCACAGACACCACCTCCTCCTCCTCCCCACCTCCCACAGGTGGAAGACACACTCCTTGCTAGTGCAGAGAACATCAATGCTTGGACTTCAAAGGGTCTGATGCGAATCAATCTCCCAATTATTTCCATCTTTGAGACTTTGGTTCAATTGTCCCTGAGCTGCCAGTTCCTCGCGTGGAAATGGAAGCTCAATGATCCTCAACGTTCCCAGGACGACTGGAGATGTTGACTGTTGAGAACTTAGCAGGTGCTAACAGATTCTCGGCACTGAAGGCTGCTTCTGTTTTTCATGCTTGTGGAGACTCGAGGGTGTCTATTCTTAGAGCACTTTAGACAAAGCCTTTCTCTTTTTTAAAAAAAGACAAACTCACAGCATTCACCTTTTTTTAACAAAGATGAGTTCCCGTCGCGTTTCCCTCACGGTTGCTTCTGTCTCTCTGTTTAGGGACCACCCTGTCCTGCCACGTGACGCTTACTGTGACATCCGCGTCACCCTCCAAAGAATAAATTTAAATTGAAGAAGCAGAAACATGGGGAGAGTCCTTGTTGGGGCTTAAATCCCCTCCTAGAAGCAAGAGTCATAAAAACTAAAAGTCAGGAAGGAAAAGAATAGCTAATTAGGCGCTGAAGCTGAAATTCCTTTATCGTTGTTTCATTAAGACCTAACCGTCGGTCAGGCACAGAGGCTTCGATGTGCTGTTCTAGCTAATGGTCGGTTACAAATTTCCACCATAAACTCATCCTCTGCCCGGCTCCTTAAATCTCAGGCACCGGGAGCTAATAAGTGGCGAAAGCTCTGAGGCCCAGGGCAATCTTGCTCTCTGGCCCATCTCCCTCTCGCCACGGGCCCCCTCCACCGGGCCACAACAGCTTGGAAGGGCTCAAATGCCTGCCAGAAACCCAAAGCTAGCTAAACTAATCAAAGAGGAGCATGTTGGTTCATCCACTCAGGGTGGCTTACAGGAGGGACAAGGACCAGAGCCCCAGGGACTGGTAGCAGGGTCCACTGTCACAAGGATGCACCGCACACTCTCCTAGTCCTCTCCTGGACTGGTCTTTGCGCAGCCTTATTCACCAACTCTCTCTCCATTGGGGGTGGGGGGCGGTTGCCCTTCCTATTGTGGGTGGCCTCACCTAATCAATTAAAGTCCTGCCCCTCCCCAAGTTAAAGAAGCTTCCTAGCCGGGCACGGTGGCTCGTGCTTGTAAGCTTCAGCCTATGAAGCAGCCGGGGCTAGGGATTGCAGTTCGAGTCCCACCTGGGGCCCGTAGCGAGACCTAGATCCCAAAAAAAATAGCTGGGCGTAGTGGTGCGCGCCTGTAATCCCAGCTACCTGGGAAGCTGAGGCTGGGGATTGCTTGAGTCTGTGGTACCCCGGGCAATGAGAGCCTGCGGTTCCACAACAAAAATAGCAAGACCTGGTCTCAAAAAAAAAAAAAAAGAAGCTTCCTTTTGGCTATCTTTGAGTAGCAACACTAGCTGTTTCCTGCCTTCAGACTTGACCTAAGACATCGGCTCTTTCTGGTAGTGGTAGCCTGTCTAAAAGTAGACACTGAAAGCTTCACAGTCACATTCTCCCTTCTTAGAAAACATCATACATCGATCCCCGGGGAAGTTCCCGATGAACCATGCTCAGGCCAGACACCACCCATGGTCTGACATTGCTAGAAGGATGGACACTGTGGTTGGCCAGACTTGTGCCCTCTGCCCATCCCCACGGGCACAGCAATGCCCCATCATGCCCCTTGAGCCTCAGCATTCCCCTGAAGCAGAAGGCGCCCCCTTACAGCCCCCTAAGACTCCACACTTGAGGGCTAGTCCTTGGCCAGCAGTGGTAAGAAGAAATATCCTTGATGCATCCCTCAGTCAATATCAAGTGGGAGATGGAGACAAGTATCTCAACTCCTTCACCACACAGGTGGATACTCTGAGGTGAGTTTCATGCTGCCAACCAGAGTTTACCAAAAGGACTGAGCCCCAGTTGCCCACAGAAGTTGCTCGCTCAGGAGGGGGAGGGGAGGGGAGGGAGGGAAAGGGGGAGAGGGAGAAAGAAGGGAGGGGGAGGGGAGGGGAAGAGAGGGGAGGGAGGGACACAGGAGATTGGGATGGCAGTTCTTGGGAGACAAGGCGGTGGGAGAACCTCGGGGTACACAATGATGTAAGAATATGTGTGTAATCAATAAAAAAAGAAGTTCCTTGCTCATTGCTATCTCTGCATTGGCCTAGAGTCCCTGGTCTCATTACTTCCTGTGAAGGTTAATTTTATATGTCTATTTGACTAGGTCACAGGGTTCCCAGACAGGTAGTAAGATGCCATTCTGGGTGTGTCTTTGAGGGTCTCTTTGGGCAAGATTAGCACTTGAATCAGTAGATGAGTAAAACAGGTTGTCCTTCCAATTGCAGGTGGGCCTCACCTCATCAGTTGAAGTCCTGCGCCTTCCCAGGTTAGAAAAGCTTCCTCTTGCCTGTCTTTGAGCAGGGACACCAGCTTTTTCCTGCCTTCAGGCTTGCACTAAGACTCTTTCTGGGTGTCCCAGCTGTAAGCCTCTCTCCCACTCTCCAGCTTTGCTCTGACCCCTCAGACATCACGGCTAAACTTCAGCGTCACAGCATCAGTCTCTTAGATGGCTTTTGAGCAAGGACTGCAACATTCAGTGCCCACGGAGGACAGATACATAACATGACTAAAGACTGGAGACAGGACAGCAGGATCCAGGGGCACCGTGGCGACTCCACTGAGGAGGCAGCAAGCACTCCATCTGGATGACTTGCAGAAATGGGAGCCAAATGCTTCAGGCTACCGCTGCTTGTTCAAAGAGAAACAGAAAACGTCGTCATCTTCCAATGTGAAATACACAGGCTGCTGAACACTAGCAACCAGCTCATACCTGTCATTACCGTGGGAGCCAATTCAACGCTTCTGCCAGCCCCATGCTGCAAGGTCATCGCGCTGACCTTGAGAATGACTCTCACAGACACCGCACTCTAAGGTGTACCTGACCAGAGACCCCCGGTGCTGGCTCAGCCCCATACACGTCTGCACACTGGAGTAGGGTGGAACACCAAGGCATGCCCCCCCCCAAGGACCCAGATTCCTGTCTCCAGCTTTGCTGCGGACTCCCCTACCTTGATTCTACCCTAACTTCCTTCTCTCTTTCATTCTGACCCAACTCATAGTGCCTCTTGAGGGCTGTCCCAGCCTCCATGGTGCCCCTCCCCACTTCCTGTCACAGCCTTTCCTCTGCTGAAGCCCCTACAGGAGTTGGCTTCTCAAGAACTAAACATCATCTTGCAAAGGCTGCTTTTGAGACTCAGTCCACATACACAACACCCTCCCAACCCCCACACCCCTGGCTCCTGCCTCTTGGGGAGTCTCAGACTGACTTCCCACAAGGGTGTCCCGCCAACCTAGAGAAGTCAGGTTCCAGAGGGCTCCATCAGTCTGATGAACTTGAACCCTTGCTGACTGAACCAGGACCTCCCACCTTGACCTGGAAAAATTCTAGCACCTGCAAGCAAGCAGCCCTCCCGGAAAGGAGATGCCCTGCACTTCCCCTCTTCTTGAAAGCAAGAGAGACTTCCTGCTAGCCTGTTTGTTTATTTTCCAGATCCTTCTTCCCAAACCTCCTGCCTCTTGTGCAGACAATGGGGGGGGGGGTATTTTTAGACAAACTCATGCAATTTCTGCAGGACAGAAAGATGTGCGCATTGAAGACTTTCACTTCACAGTAACTGGCTGTGGCCTGTGAGACAGAGGAAAAGACAGGATGCAACTTGGCCGGGAGCCACCTGGTGAGGCTGTGGTGGTCCGAAGTCAGCAGCAGAGAAGAAAGCCCTGACTTGATACCTGGGCGCCTAACCCCAGCATGCATCCTGGCCTCTCAGCCACTAGCTGTGTGATCTCGGGGAGGTGCCTTCACCCCTGGCAACAGCCCCAGATTTATAAAGCAGAGCAAGTGATAATCCACCCCACCCCCAGCGTGGCTGTGAGAGCCAGACTGAATTCAGGGAAAACACTCTGCAGTTGCAATGCCTAAAGGAACCCTTGCACTCACAGTCAGCTGACTCAGCACACCAACAGCATTATTTTGGGAATGAGGCTGGCAATATAGCTGAAGGAAAAGCATGTCCCGCCTCATCTCCCCATCCCAACAATCTGGCATCTATCCCTGGGCAGAGGGTCCTCTGTAGGAACTGTGGGACCAGCGCCACACGTCAAGGGTCCTCTCTCCCATGCGGCCAGTAACAGAGCTATTGCCCTTAGTCCTGGCTATGGACCCCGAGAGGCCCATGGGTACATGAGACTCCAGCCAGCCTCAGTCTGGGAGCACCCGAGAACACCATCCTAGACAATCCCCATGGAAGAGAGAATCCTTGTGGAAGTGACGTTTGTGCCAGCTGTGTTCATAACAGCCAAGGGGTACCCACAAACACACATCCAACTACAGATTCGCAATGGCGCGTGACTCAACCAGGAGGAAGAAGGATACTCTGCCATTTGTGACAAGGTGGACGGACTTGAGAGCATTATGTAAAGACAGGAAGTCAGTCAGAGAAAGATAAGTCCACATGCTCCCACGTACATATAGAATCATTTTAAAAAGGAAGGAAAAAACCTAAAATCATAGGAACAGGAGGTGGAGGGGGTTGCCAGGGGTGGGGGGTGGAGAGAAGCAGAGAAATTTGGTCCAAGGGTAGAAATTTCCAGTGATGATATGAATAAATTCTGGGCATGTAAACCATTGTCGCTATAGTGAGCGATACTAGATTGTCCACAACACAAAGTTGCCAAGGGTGGATCTTAAATGTCCTCACCACAAAAAAAGAACTGATAGTGATATAGGAGGTGCTAACTCTACTGCAGTAATCATTTTGCAATATACACAGAAGACCCCCTTATGTGGGGGGGTATATCGTCCAAGATTTCCCGGGGCTGCCTGACACTGCAATGGGACTGTATATGATGTGTGTGTATAATAATGGGTTATTATCTATTGAACATATATTGGATTATTTTATATATATAGTAATATAGCACTTTGTATATCACACTATATTTTTTTGTAAATATATACTCAAAATAACATGTAATTTACAAACTAGACAGACTATGAGATCAAACAATAACAATTAAAATACATTGTAAAAGTTATGTGAATGTGGACGGGTCTGGAATAGTCTGGAACCGGGCAAGGGGGGCTAAGTGTGTTGAATCATCATGTGATGGATAGCATCATCCTATCTTAATAGCACTTGAAGGAAAAATTATTTTTAATTAATTAATATGTTTTTGTTCTTATATCATTGTAGTTGCCATCACTCCCCTGCCACCCCGTCACCCGTGAGCCGTGACCATAGTCCCGTGTCCATCCCTCTCCTGTTTTGACCCCTCCCCCTTACTATTTGCTTCAGTTCTACGGCCAGCTTGGAAGTTTTGACTTTTTCTTGACCTTTTGTGTGGTTTCTCTATATTCCACATATAAGTGAGGCTATCCATTATTTTATCCTTTTCCTAAGAATACACTTTTTTTTCAAATGCACACGGTTCTTTCTCTAAAATCGATCATATACTAGGCCACAAGACAAACCTGAACAAGTACACAAAGATTAAAATAATACCAACCTTTTTCTCCGATCATAAAGGCATCAAATTAGAAATCAACAATGAAAAGAAAATAAGGAGAGTAAACACCACATGGAGACTGAACAACAG
>PVHY01017394.1:0-31522 GCA_004024945.1 Uropsilus gracilis
CACAGTTGTGTGGTGCCTGCATGCCTGCAGTCCCGGGCAATCTCCAGAAGCAGCCCCTGGCCACGCCCCACGCCCCATCCCCACCGGGGGCAGAGGAAAGCAACAGGCGCAGTGGCAGCCAATGTCTGGGCTGCCACAGGCGTGGGCCGAAACCAGCCCACATGGTGCCCGCATGCGAGTGGGGACAGCCCCTCAGACCAAACCCTGTAGCTCCATCCCACCCACCCTCCCGAGGCAGATGGAGCCGGTGCATGCAAGGAGCAGCGGCCCCGCCATCATGGCAGGGCCACTATCTAGGACTTTCAATAATATGTTTTACAGTAGAAGTAAAAGTGAGCATCATTGTCTTATATAAGCTCTTAGAAGAAAGCTTTCAGACTTTCACCATTAGCTCTGATGATAGCTACATGTTTGTCATATTTGGTCTTTATTAATTATGCAGAGGTATATTTCATCTAGCCTTAGATTTCTGATCGTTTTTCTTAGCATAAGTGACTATTGATTCATACCAAATGCTTTTTCTGCATCTACTGATACTGTTATACTATTTCCTTTTGTTAATGTGATTTCTGATCTTGAACCATCCTTATATCCCTGGGATAACTGCGGTGCGGTATATGATACATGATCCTTGATACATTGTTGAATTCAGTTTGTTAAGATCTTTTTAAGGATTTTTGCTTCTGTGTTCATCAAGGATACTGGTCTGTAATTTTCTTACTTTGTAATATGTGTCTGGTTTGTTATCAGAGACATGTTGGCCTTACAGGATATGTTTGGAAGCATTCCCTCTTTTTCAATATTTTGCAAGTTTTATAAGAAGTATAAATATCAGTATGTCTTTAGAGGTTTAGTAGAACTTACTGGTGAAACCATCTGGTCCTAGGCTTTTGGTTTTTGGAAACTTTTGATTACTACTACTTGTAATTAGTCTATTCACATTTTACTTCCTTGTCAGATTAACTTTAGACCCAATTATCAGTAAGGACTTGTTCCTTACCTTCCCAACCTCTGAAAGTGGATGTAGTAGTAATTAGCCTCACAGAATGTTCTATGAATTAAATTAAGTATGAACTCCTTTTAAAAAATTCCTGGTAAATAATAAATGCTCAAATTTTCTTGGTGTAATTAGGTGAGACTTGAGTTATTATCTATTTCAAAAGTTTACAGTGCCTCGCCTGATTTTTCAGAATAATGAATATCTACACATAGAAATTTTTCGGTGAGAATACTATTACGTGCTATTAAAAGCAGAATATAATTGCCTAATCAAAGAGTTTTACTTTTGAATATTTTGGGCAATATTTCTCTTGGGACATATTTGTTCTTTTATTAGAACTTTTATTTTGCCTATTATAGAAACTGCTGGAGTTAATAGAAGACTTGAAAAAAAGATTAATAAATGAAAGGAAAGAAAAGTTAACTTTAGAATTTAAAATTCGTGAAGAAGTTACAGAGGAGTTTACTCAGTATTTGGCTCAACGGGAAGCTGACTTTAAGTAAGTTATTTCTCTCATATCATTGCAAAAATTGAAATTTTCATTTACTTGTTTAAATTTTTTAGCATATTTATTTGCTATTAGATGGCTTCTGTATTCTGATCTCTTATTTATGTGTACCTGAAAATAATTACTAATTTCTGTGGTAACTCAGAATTATATGTGAATGATTACTTAAACCTGCTTTTAATTTACACTGTATTGCTTCTCAACCTTTTGGCTAATATCAAGTGCAATTTATAATGTACTTACTCAATTATTGCCATTTAAAATAAAAATAAAGTCATATTCTTTCTATTTCTTAATGGGACTAATTTGTGTTATGAAGGGAAACTCTTCTTCAGGAACGAGAGATATTAGAAGAAAATGCTGAATGCCGTTTAGCTATTTTCAAGGATTTGGTTGGTAAATCTGATGTTCAAGAACAACCAGCAAATGAAGATCATGCCATGAAAATTGAAACCAAAGTATGTTAACTCAGACATTAATATCAAGTTAGCACTTTGTACCAGGAATTAGTTTGCCACAATAAGAGACATGAATGTACTTTAGAATTGTTTTTAAAACATTCTTCGTAGTTTTATTATAATTAAGCGTGCTTTGTAGAAATGAACATGTGGATAGTTTAATTATAGCTGTTGGATTGAAAAAACTTATATTTGTTACATCTGTCTCATTTTGGTGTTGCTTAATTCATTGCATTAATTATAGGTAGGTAGATTTCATTTTGTCTGATTACAGAATACCCTTCTCAGATTTGTCTGAAAGAATTTAAAATTAGCCAGGCACAGTGGCTCGTGCCTGTAAGCTTCAGCCTATGAAGCGGCCGGGGCTAGGGATCACGGTTCGAGTCCTGCCTGGGGCTCGTAGCGAGACCTAGTCCCAAAAAATAGCTGGGCGTGGTGGCGTGCGCCTGTAATCCCAGCTACCTGGGAAGCTGAGGCTGGGGATTGCTTGAGTCCTCGGTACCCTGGGCAACAAGAGCCTGCGGTTCCATGGGCAAAAATAGTGAGACCTAGTCTCAAAAAAAAAAAAACCAAAAAAAAACCAAAAAGAATTTAAAATTATAAGGACCTAAAGGACAATTAGCTTAATGCTCTAATTAAAATAAAATATTTGTATGAAATGGATTGCTCTTGGTGGCTAATTTATCATTCCCTACTACTGAGGAGGCTTTATCTTTTACTACCTCACTGACTGAAATTGATTATGTCTTTTGGAGGTGGATATTTGTTGTTTTTGTTTTGTTTTATAATTACCCCTGCAAGAGCTTATGTGCCTGACAGGTTTGGGTCTTGTGCTGAGTTTAAAAATGGACATTAGTTTCTTCAGTTATTTCAACAAAGCCTTTTGTTGTTGTTGTTCATTCTTTATATTTTTTACATCAGTAAATGGTTGTTGGAATGCCACCCCCTGACACCCTCTCTGTTCGCTCAGACTCCTCTTTGTTTGTTGATCTATGGTCTCTTCCAACAAAGCCTTTTGAGACTTATTAGAAAACAAAGTATACCTGAACTATACTGAAGTATAGTTGTTTCATGATCACTTTTTATGATTTATGACTTTGTTTCTATAGGGAAAAATATAAAACAAATATCTTTCAAAAAAAAAAGCCCAAAAAATATCTTTCATAATTGCAGATTCATTAGACATGTTGTTTTTTTAATTCAAATCATCAATTGTTTTGCTTTATGTTTTTAAAAATGTCTATAAATCAGATGACACCACTCTGAAGTAGTGAAAGCCACTGTTAACATTAGACATGTGGTTTTTGCTATTTTTAGGAAGCACATAATTATGTAGGAATTGAAGATATTATTGAGTCTCTCCAAGATGATGTCACTGATATTAAGAAACAGGCTGAAATTGCTCACTTATATATTGCATCTCTTGCTGACCCCCAGGAAGCTATTGCTTATTTAGAACTAAAATATAATCATGTTAAAGCTGAATTAACTAAAACCAAAGAGGAACTAATCAAAGCCCAGGAAGAGTTAAAAAAGAGAGAAAATGGTAAGTAGATTCTATTTACTTGTACTTAGGTGTAATAAATGCATTAAAACAGTTGATATGTATAAGAGATTCATGCAATTTATTAAACCAGAAAATAGTGAGCAGAAAATTCCTTGTAGTTAACATATTTAGCATTTCACAATTTTTTGAGAGTAGTATCTCTTTTTTTTAAATGTATTTATATATGTGAGTGTGTGTGTGTGTGTGTGTGTATTTCATTGTAATCCCCAGGGGTCACCCACCACCTCCCCTCCCTGAACTACTCCAGCTAGTTGTCTCCCCTTCCCCCCAGTTGTGTATTTTCATTTGGTTGTCCATATATTAGTGAAACCATTTGGTTTCTGTCTTTTTCTTTCTGACTTGTTTCTGCCAATATTATTTCTTCTAGGTTCATCCATGTTACCATAAAATCATCAAATTTGTCATTTTTAATTGATGCTTATTATTCCATTGTGTATATATATCACATCTTTTCATCCAGTCATCTTTGGGGCATTTGGGTTGTTTTCTTGTCCTTGCAATTATAAATAGTGCTGCAGTAAACATCTAGGCACCGGTGTTCCTTTGTACAAGCATTGAGGTCTCCTTTGGGTAGATTCCCAGAAGAGCAATTGCTGGGTCAAATGGTAGTTCCATTTTCATTAATTTGAGGATCCTCCACACAGTTTTCCATAGTGGCTGAACCAGTTTACATTTCCACCAGCAATGTAAGAGTGTTCCTTTCTCTTCACAACCACGCCAGCACTTGTTGCCCATTTTTAGGATGTGGGCCATTCTTACTGATGTAAGGTGTTATCTCATTGTGGTTTTGATTTGCATTTCCCTGATTGCTAGCATTTCACAATTTCTATGAATTTATAGTAACGTACTGTTATGAGTATTTTTATTTCAATTTGCTTCTAGACTAATATTAGAGAATGGATTTCTCAAAAAAATGAAAATGATTACTAGTATATATCAGCAAATTTTAAAACCTTACAGAAAATCATAAAACTGCAAGTTTTGTTCTCTATCATTTATAGACTGTCTTGGTATAAGAATTCTGGTTTAGTAAATACAGATCAGGGCTTGCCAGTTTGGGAGAAATCTTTAAACACCACAGTAGTGATGGAGTGATCTTAACAACTCTCTTAGATTAGTCTCCTTCGTTATAATTCTGTGAGAGAGAGAGAGTCTCTGTTTAGTTAGATGTATTATGCTGCCCTTTTCTGTGTTAAACAAGATGGGTGGAAAGTAGCAAGTTATTGTGCCTCTTCATTTTTGAAAGTGGGTATGTTTCATGATTATTCAGTAATAAGTGTTTTTTGAATATTTATGACAGTTTCAATATTTTTCAGATTCAGAAATGAACTTAAATTTATTGACTGACAAGTTTAAGAAATCCAATAAGGTAATAATTGTAAGTTTTATTTTGACACGGGATTTGATAAGTATTAAAGGGGCATATATTATGATTTTGTACATTTATTTTTAAATAACTTTAAAACTAATATATGAGCATTTCAATTTCTTTTTTTTTTTTTTTTTTTGAGACTAGGTCTTGCTATTTTTGCCAGTGAAACTGCAGGCTCCCGTTGCCTAGGGTACCAAAGACCCAAGCAATCCCCAGCCTCAGCTTCCCAGGTAGCCGGGATTACAGGCTTGTGCCACATGCCCAGCTATTTTTTTGGGACTAGGTCTCGCTATGTTGTCCCGAGCAGGATTCGAACCGCGATCCCTAACCCCAATCACTTCATACAGGCACGATCCACTGTGTCCGGCTTAAATTTCAATTTAAAGAATTAGAAAATCTAAGAGTTCATACCTTCATACCTCTTGTCAGTGATGGCCACAAAAGTTTTTTTCAGTCCTTCCATAAAATACTTAAATATATAGAGCACATACACCTTTTAAAAAGTTAATACAAATAGGATTGCAGTTCTAGGTTTTGTTTTCTTCTCTTAAAGGTGATTGGAAATAATTGTATATCTGCACATACAGATATGTGTGTTCTTTTTCTAAGTGCATTGTACCTATTCAGTGTTTAAATGGTGTTGCTTTTGTCTGAAATTGCCGAGTTTTGAAATAGAGAATATGGCCTAAGCAGTGTGCACCATCAGAATACTGTTGATCTCTATTGTGTTCTAGCTTCAGATCAGATAATCACTCCAAATGATTGTAGGTAGATTTAATATTAATAGATCTAAAACTGAAATTAGAAATGTTTATGGAGGTAAAATGAATTTAGAAATGTTTATGGAGGTAAAATGAATTTAGAATTCTGTATTTAATATTAATGAGTTTCTCTGGGATGGATCTTTTTTATTTTACTGATATTTATTTTTCTAGACAAGTAAATATTTTGTGACATGATATAAATAATTCAAGATCTTGGTATCTAATATCCAGTATTTTAAAGAGAAGTAACCAAAGTAATGTTTTTAGTAGAACACTTTATAGCTCTTATTTAAATAATTCCTAATCTTTTTCTATTGCCCCTATTGTACATATAGTAGACCTTTGTTTTTTAAAAATGTTATTTTAAATTATTGAAATAGTTAAAAAATCCGGCTGGGGATGGTGGCACATGCCTGTAAAGCAGCAGTCTAGGAAGCAGCAGTGGTCAGAACCGGGAATCGTGGTTTGAGTTCCGCTCAAGGCAACGTAGCTAGACCTAGTTCCAAAAAAATAGCTGGGTGTGGTGGCACGCGCCTGTCATCCCAACTACCTGAGAAGCTGAGGCTTGGGATTGCTTGAGTCTGGGTACCCTGGGCATTGTGAGTCTGCAGTTCCACAGACAAAATCAACGAGACCTAGTCTCAAAAAAAGAAAGCAGGTCAAAAAAATCCTCTATAATCATCCTATTAGAGAAAAACATCTGGGCATGATAGTGCAGACCTGTAGTCCAAATGCTGGGAAGCAAGAGGCCTGGGATCGCTTGAGTTCGTGGGTTTGAGACTACCCCGGGCAACATAGCGAAACCAGGTTTGAAAAAACAGCCAGGCACAGTGGTGCACACCTGTAATCCCAGCTACCTGGGAGGCTGAGGATCGTTTGAGTCCGCGGGCTTGGGACTACCCCAGGCAACATAGCGAGACCTAGTTTCTAAAAAAAGAAAAAAAAAAACAAGTTAGTAACTCTTTGATAGTTCTACTTTACTGTGTTTATTTTCTTTTTATAGAATATCTACTAGAATGCTCTTTTAAGTGCTTTACATATATTGGCTCGTTTAAAACAGAATAATTTTATGATACAGATTCTGTTACTGTTTTCTTTATCTTTTGCAGAGACATTAAATAGCTAGTGTTCAAACACAGAATGTGATTCAAGACTCCTTTTATCTAGTGCTTATTGCTGCTCTTTTCCTTTGTATATATAAATATATGTTGTTGTTTTTTAAATATGGACATGCTGATAGGGTGTGCCCCCCTCTCTCATGTTTTTTGTTTAAGATTGCAGATTTTAAGAATAGGTAATGTTAAAATGAGAAAATAACCTTAGCTGGAATTTTTTTTTAGGGGATGCAGGGGGAAGAAAGAAGTGAAATAGTTAAGGTGAAACAGATTTTTTGGGAGGCGGGAAATTAGGGTATATAAAGGGTGTGCAAACAAAGAAAAGGAGGGGATTTGATTTGATTTAGGATTTAATTAGATTGAAAATTTAATATAGAGAGGAGATAGAAATCAGCCATCTTATAAAAATGTGAGCTATGTAAGCTTGGCTATGTGGCCACTAAGAGCCTGTAACCCTTGGCTAGCTTAGGCTGGCAGCATGTATGCTAAATGCAGTTAAGGAGTTTGCAAATTTAAATTCCATGTTGGAGTTTATTTTGCTGAGTTTAATTTGTGTTTAAAAGAGGCCGTGCAAAAGTTAGGCCTAAAAAAAAAGTAAACTTTGCTGGTTTAACACTGTAGAGTTTTTGTTACCTAAAGGTAATAAAAAAAAAAAAAAAACAGCGTAAAAGATAAAAAAGAACAGTTAAAAAAACAAGTTTTTAAGCGTCTAGAGATAAACTCTGTTTAATGCTATGCCTAGTATCCTCTTTAGTAAATTGTCTTTTCAGATCTGCTGACCATTTCTTAACTGGATTTTTTTTTTTGAGACTAGGTCTCGCTATTTTTGCCTGTGGAACCGCAGGCTCACATTGCCCCGGGTACAACAGACTCAAGCAATCCCCAGCCTCAGCTTCACAGGTAGCCGGGATTACAGGCGCACACCACCACGCCCAGCTTTTTTTTTTTTTTTGGAACTAGGTCTCCCTGTGTTGCCCTGGACAGGACTCGAACCACGATCCCCGGTCCCCTGTGCCTGTAATCCCCAGTGCCCGTAATCCTTATAGGCTGGCATTTACAGGCATGTGCCACCGTGCTGCTAATATATTTCTTAGGAAACAAAAACATAGCTGTATGTCTTGGTATAGCCCAATATTTTGCTGTGAAGCAATCCCATGAAAGTAAAGCATACACATTCTCACTGCATACATATTCTCTTTTTTTTTTTTTTGAGACTAGGTCTCGCTGTTTTTGCCCATGAAACCACAGACTCAAGCAATCTCCAGCCTCAGCTTCCCAGCTGGGATTACAGGCGCGGGCCACCACGCCCAACTGTGTTTTTTTGGAAGAGGTCTTGATACGTGCCCCCGCCGGGACTCTAACTGTGATCCCTGGTCCCCACCACAGCTTCCTATGCGCCACTTACAGGCATACGCCACCATGCCCAGCTTCTGTTAACTGGATTTAATTGATTTTTTGGTTGAATAAATTCTTTAGATATTTACCCCTTGTCACTTACATAGTATGTTGAATACCTTCTCCTATTCTCTGTGGTGTCTTTAAATCTCTTGATATTTTTCTTTCACTGTTTAAAGATATTTTGTTTGAAATAGTCCCAATTGTGTTTTTTTTGCTTTTATTTTCTTTGCCTTAAAGATATTTCCAAAGACATCTCTATCAATGATGTCATGAAACTTATTGCAGTGGTTTTTTTTTTTTTATTGTTGTGAATCTTAAATCCATTTTGAATTAATTTTGTACATGGAGTTAATAATCCAATTTCATTCTAATTGCTGTTGTTTAGCATAAGTTTAAAATCAGGGAACATGATACCTTCATTTTTTTTTTCTTTTTTCTTTTTTTAGGATTGCTTTAACTATATAGTCTTTATGGTTCTATATAAATTTTAGTATTTTTCTGTTTCCTTGAAGAATATCATTGGAATTTTATGGGGATTGTATTGAATCCATGTATTGCTTTTGGTAAAGTAGTCATTTTGGCTGTATTTATTCTTTCCACTCATGAACACGGAATGTCTTCCCATCTCTTGTATAAAGTCTTGTTCTGTATCCTTTAATAGTGTCTCATGGTTCATGGTTCCTGTATAAATATTTCACCTTCTTATTTAATTTAGAGTTTGGTTTTATTCTATAGGAGTGAGGAGTTACTGATTTTAAGGAGTGGACTTTTTTTTTTTTTTTTTTTGAACTTGAAGGGTGGAATAGGAATCGGAATTAGACTGGTGTCACAGATAACCAGTTAAACATCTCTTGTAAGAGTTCAGGTGTTTTTTGATGAAAAATTTGACTCAGGCTACTTGGGTTGAGACTAAAAAAGGAAATTGATTTATGAAGTAAATACAAGTAGCTTTCTGGGAGACTTAGAGTTTGATGTCATTGAACAATTTGATCTTGGGTCTCTCAAGTTTTGGCACTTTTTCCCCCCTTTTGGTTATTCACAAGATACTATGTTTATCACTAGAGTTGGATTTTTAAGTCTGATTTTTTATTTGGTGGTGGAAGAGAAAAACAAGAAAAAACAGACACATCAATCTGACAATTACAGCTTAAAGAAAATTGTAGAAAATGTAATAAATATATTTCAAGAAATATTTCAAATTTAATAGTTTTTACCTTTATATAATAAATAATTTTTTTTAGAAAGGCTCTAGACCCTATCAACTAACTTAAAAATAGCGCACTAGTTTGTTGATATAAGCTGGGCACGCACCTGTAATCCCACTTACCTGGGACTGAGGCTGGGAATCACTTGAATCCGTGGGTTCAAGACAACCTGAGCAACATAGCTAGATCTAATCTCTTTAAAAATAAAATAAAAATAGGCTGGGCACAGTGGCTCGTGCTTGTAAGCTTCAGCCTATGAAGCGGCCGGGGCTAGGGATCGCGGTTCGAGTCCCGCCTGGGGCCCGTAGCGAGACCTAGTTCCAAAAATATAGCTGGGCGTGGTAGCGCGCGCCTGTCATCCCAGCTACCTGGGAAGCTGAGGCTGGGGATTGCTTGAGTCTGGGGTACCCCGGGCAACGAGAGCCTGTGGTTCCACGGGCAAAAATAGCAAGACCTAGTCTCAAAAAAAATAATAAAATAAAATAAAAATAAACTCTTAGGCCAGGCATGGTGGCACATGCCTGTAAGCGGCAGCCTAGGAAGTCACAGCCAGGGTCTGGGATCATGGTTTGAATCCCGCCGGGGACACATAGTGAGACCTTGTTCCAAAAAAATATAGCTGGGCGGGGTAGCACACGCCTGTAATCCCAGCTACCTGGGAAGCTGAGTCTGGGGATTGCTTAAGTCTGTGGTACCCCCGGCAACGTGAGCCAGAGGTTCCACAGGCAAAAATAGCGAGAAGTAGTCTCAAAATAAATAAATTAATTAATTAATTAATATAAGATATCAAAATAAACAACAGTAGTTTGGAACTTTACCTCATTATTGATCTGAGATCATTGTTGTAAAAGATGTTTAAAAGCAGACTCTTTCCAATCATGAGAACGTTTATTTGTAATGATGGTTCTTTGATTGTCTTCCCAACTAAGCATACCCCAAGAACAGAAAACATTCCTTTCAGAAACTGTGAAGGACAGATTTTTGGGGTATGAAAGGCAGAAAATTATCACGTTATTTTGATAGGAAAAAGACTAAAAGCAGAAGTAACAAACCTGAAAATCAGAAACTTCAAATTCTGTCAGATATGCTCTCTCCATCTCAGGATGCTGTCTTGTGATACCTGGGGAGGTTGTTCTTTGTGACACCCCCTTCTTAGGGATATCTTTTAAAAAAAAATAGGCTTTTTATTTTGAATAACCCATTATTTAAGTGATATTTAAAGTCATTTTTAATTGCTTAAGAAAAACTACTTGTGATTTTATGATGTAGAATAATGCTTTGAGAAATTATTTAAATAAAAAATAAAATATTTAATAAAAAAAAGAAAGACTGAGAGGAAAAAAAGAATAATGCTTTGATTTTTATGTTCTTTTTTCCCCAAAAAATATTGCTGCCAATATATAGGGATTTAATTACTCTCTCCGTTTAAAAAATACTTGCCTTTGCCATACCTTTTTTCTTTATAGCTGCCTTCCTTCTCTTCTTCTCTGTGATTAGGATTATATTGTGACTTTTTTCCTATGGGCTTTATAATTTTCACCTTAAAAAAATTAAAGTCTAGATGATTTTTATCACCTAAAGAAACTAGGAGCACAGCTATTTAAAGCTGTATATGTAAACTGCATATCTTTGAATATAAGCTGGGAGCTAAGGTACAAACAATTTTTAAGAGTCATAGGTGTTTTCATATTTTTATTTCCAACGTACATTTTGAATATGATTTAGGGGTGTTTCAGGGTTCTTCAGTTATTCCCAAACAAGACTCTCACTTAGGAAATCTGAAGATGAATTTAATTTTCGGTATCAGGGTAAAACTACATACTTAACTGATTTTAGGACAAGTTTTTTAGTTCTCCTTAGTGAGTATACAAATTGCTTAATGGTACCAATTTGCAGACCCATTAGTTATTTTAAAAGAAGACCTAAGAAATAACTTAGAAAATATTTCAACAAGTTTGAAAATAAAATTTTATAAAATACTATTGAAATATCTAATGTTTACATTTATTATTGCTTTATACCTGTGAACTAATCTAAATTTATTGTACTTTAGGGCAAAGCTGATACATCTTCTCTAATAATAAACAATAAATTGGCTTGTGATGAAAAAGTTGAAATGCCTAAAAACGGTAAGACTGAAAACTGTTCAGGAAGAAAGAGATTAAATGAAAATGATTTTCAACACGAGGAACCACCATCAAAGAAAGGTACTACTTCAGCCAATAGGAGATCTTTAAGAAAACTAACAGCTAAACCAGTGAACAGAAAAGTAGAAAGTAAGATAAAATTTACTTGCCTAAGGGAAAAAAAAAAAAACAGGAAATCTAAGTATCACAAATTTTTATGCTGTCATGTTATAAACTGTGTAGAGAATGGGTATATCTTCAGCTGCCTTTATTTTAGATGATATAAATTTATCAGTTTTGAATGCTAAAACTCAAATTTTCATTTTCACAATTGTAGTATACCTTTTTCTGCCAAAATCTCCACACTGTTTTCTTTATTTCCTTTGCTTTTTTTTTGAAACTAGGTCTCGCTGTTTTTGCCCATGGAACCGCAGGCTCACGTTGCCCAGGGTACCACAGAAAACAATAACAACAACAAACAAACAAACAAAAAAGCCAAAAGAAAAAAACCAAAAAATCAAAACAAATCAAGAAACCCTCTAATATTCTGTAAAAAATGGAATCAGGGCATGGTGGCTCGTGTCTGTAAGCCTCAGCCTATGAAGTGGCCTAGGGATCGCGGTTCAAGTCCCTCCTGGTGCCCATAGTGAGACCTTGTTCCAAAATAATAGCTGGGTGTGGTGGTGCGCGCCTGTAATCCCAGCTACCTGGGAAGCTGAGGCTGTGGATTGCTTGAGTCTGTGGTACCCCGGGCAACGAGAGCCTGCGGTTCCATGGGCAAAAATAGCAAGACCTAGTCTCAAAAAGAAATAAGTAAGCAAAAAATAAATAAATAAATAAATGATGGAATCAGAATATTAGGTAACGTAAGAGATGAAACTAAGAGTTGAACAGAGTGTGAAACTCAGCTGAAAGCTCACCCTCAAAGTTTAGGGAACATAGCAAGTTCTCATCTAGTTATCAGGATGGTGTCCTTGTAGCTTCTTTTTTTTGCCCGTGGAACCGCAGGCTCACATTGCCCGGGGTACCACAGACTCAAGCAATCCCCAGCCTCAGCTTCCCAGGTAGTTGGGATTACAGGCGTGCACCACCATGCCCAGCTATGTTTTTTTGGAGCTAGGTCTCGCTACAGTATGCCCCTGACCGCACTCGAACCATGATCCCTGACTGCAGCTTCCTAGGCTGCCGCTTACAGGCATGCGCCACCACACCCAGCTCCTTTGCATTTTTTATTTATCTTAAGGATACATGTCCAACTTTTATTAACTGTAGAACTACTGAAAATGGGGTCATAGAAATACATGCTTATTCAATACTATATCTCCCTATTTTTGTGAAAGAACTTATCAACTTTTGTCTTCCTACAGTGTTATTTCTTTGGGAAAGCATTTATAATATAATATAATCTATAAGCATTTGTAGAAGGATTTCTATAGAGAATATACATTCATTTTATTAAACCTGTTGCTTGAGAAAAATTGATGTCTTGCTTTCATCATTAGTAAAATAAAATACTTTCAGATTCCTGTTTGTCAAGAATTGGGTAATACGCTAATATAATAAATCCCAATGGAATACCAGGTAAATGACTACCCTATAGAATAATGTAACAGTGACATGCATTTGAAGAGATGTGAGTCTATCCTAAAACACAGTATTGTAAACTAGTGCTATCCCTACCAACACACACACTTGCATGCACACACGCATGCACCACATATAATGTGTCATTGCTTACTTGGTTTATAGGATATACAGTGTTTATGTAGCCGACAGACTAATATGCATAATCAGTGAATTCCAGAGCACTACCCCCCACCTTGGTCAGTGCCATACAGTAATTGGGAATGTAAGATCAGTGGATCCCTAGGAAGTAGAAGTGGTCAGGAGTGACCTGTACAGTGTGACGAACCCAAAGGTAATCTGTTTACAAAGGTGATTATATTAGAATTATAGTTTGTAGCACCATGAAAAATTTGGATATGAATAGTTTCAAGTAAGTTTAAGTAACGTAAGAATATTTTTTTTGCCTTAAATCCACAACCATTGTGGTTATTTCTAAATTGTGTTATTGGAGACTATAGTGATTACGTAAGTGAATATATATTCCCACAAACAGTGAATAAAAGTTCCTTTTTCACTGCCACCTCACCAACATTTGTTAATTACTCTCTTTGTATGACCCATTCTCACAGTGATGTGGTGGTATTTTATTGTGATTTTGATTTGCATTTCTAAGTGATGCTGAACATTTTTACGTATGTGTATAGGCCATCTGAAGTCATCTTTAGAGAAGTCTCTATTGACCTCAGAAGTCCCTGAGCCCCCCCCCCTTTTTTTTTAATAATATTATTTTGTTCTTTAGACCACAACCACTGTGTTTTTTGGGATACCTCCCTCTCCCACCTCCCTCTGGTGCCCCTTCCATTCTCTCAAACCCCACTCTTTGTTGTTTACTAGTTTTGCTAAGTCCATTAGTCTCTTTCTTTCCTTTGGTAGTGTCCTTTCACTGGGTGAGGGACTGTTCTGTTGAAACCAGGCGAGCCTTGCTGGTAGGTTTTCAGTCTTAAGTTTGCATTGGGTGGCCAGTCTGTATACATTTGTGATGTGTCCATGTTTTCTTGCTGCAGGCCCTCTGCTCCAATCCCATATCTACTGCTTTGCTGCTTTACCTTTTGGCTCTGGTGTCAGATTTAGAGACCCAGCCAGTGCTGGTGAAGAAATTTCTCTGTGAATACAGGCATCTGTGAATGGCCTTTGTAGATCATGTCCTCTGCCTCAGTTTGCAGTTTTGATGTGGGGCCTGTTTACCCCATCTTTGGTCTTCCTCTCCTCTCCCATAGTGTGGGGAGGGGGTGTTGCTCTCATAGAAGGCATCTCCAAAATGAGGCCTGGGGTCTTCCTGACCTGGTGAGTGCATAAGTGTGCATGGTGACATCGTGTCTCTACAGTTGTTTCTCTTGTCTCTCAGGCACTGGTTCTCTCTGTTGTCCATCTGCTATGTCCCGCTCAGGCTTGTGGGCTGGATTTTTGCATGATCCCTCACCCGTTCTTTGATGGGGTTTGTGTTGCACATGATCTTGCTTCTCTGAAGTTTAGCTGGAGTGAGAGTGAAATGGAAGGGGCTCCCCCCACCCCCCATTCTGCCTGTGCACGGGTACCTCCTGCAGGCCTGGATGTCTGAGCCAGCGCCCTCCCATGCTCCCCTTGGACTAGGAGCAGAGGGCAACATGGCTACTCTGCAGCAGCCACCCGCTGGTGGGTGGGGCCACCATAACCCCCACCCCATGCCCCCTCTAGGGCTCACCCAGCTTAGGGGGCTTACCCAGGAACCTTGACTCCCTTTGCTCCCTGCTGTCAAGGGAACTCGGACGGCTAGGGACCCAGTCATGCAGACAGCCCACAGGCGGAACTCCCCCTCAGCCCTTTTATTGGGTTATTTGTTGTTGAATTGTGTGAACCACTTTGTAAATTTTGGAGTTGACCACTTTTTTTGACTTATGGTATCCAAATATTTATCCCATTCTACAGATTGCATTTTTGGTTTTGCGATGATTTCTTTCAAGGTAAAAGGTTCTAAGTTTATAGTCCCACTTGTTTATTTTGGCTCTTCTTTCCCTTGACGTTGGGGTTATATTCTCAAATTCAACTTTATGATACATACTCTGTTCTGTGCCTCCTGTATTTTCTTTAAAGTATTTTATGGTTTTAGTGCTTATTTCTGTATCTTTAATCCATTTTGAGCTAATTTTCATGTGAGGGGTTAAATATGAGTCTTGCTTTATTTATTTATTATTGCATGTTTCACCGCTCCATTTATTAAAAGGCTGTCTTCTCTCCAACATATAACTATAATTCCTCTGTCAAAAACTAGCTGTCTATATTTATATGGATTTATATTAGGGCTTTCAATTCAGTTCTTTTGGTCAGAGTTTGTTTTTGTTTTTGTTTTTCAGTACTATACTATGTAGGTTACTGTTTAGTATTGTTTGAAGTCAGGAAGTGTGATGCCTGCATTTTTCTTCTGTTCTCATGATTGTTTTAGCTATTTGGGGCTTTTGTGGTTCCAAATAATTCCATTTCCTTTTAAAAAGTTACATATTTTGGTAAGTATTGCATTAAACCTATAAATTGCTTTGGATATAATATGGCTGTTTTAGTGGTATTAATTATTCCTACATGAGCATGGGATAACTTTACATTTCTTTGTGTATTCATTAATTTCCTTTAACAGAGTTTTATACTTTACATTGAATAGGTTCTTCATCTCCTTCATTAAGCTTATTCCCAGGTATTTCATTCTTTTTGAAAGGATTATAAATGGAACTGTATTCCTTGTTTCCCTTTCCTCTCATATATTGTTCATATATAGAAATGCCACTGGTTTTTGTGTATGATTTTATTCCCTGTCACTTTACTGTATTCATTTATTTCTAGAAGTTTTTTTGTAGACTCTTGGTTTTTCTGAGTAAATTATCTTGTCAACTGAATAGTAACAGTTTTGCTTCTCTTGCAATTTGAATTCTTAATTTTTTTTTAATGATTAGTGAGGCAAAAATTACAACACTCTACATGTTTTAGGGATTTGGATTCACACCTCTATAAATGTAAATGATCCCCAAAGCTCATATAACCTTCCACTATAATCCCTAGTGAACTTTTGTTAATTATATAGTTATTGTTCCCTTTAGTCTTATTTTACAATCAATAAGCATTTGTTTTTCATTTATAATTTGCTTTAATGTGTGTCATGTTTTAATGTTGGTTAATATGGTAACTTTTTGGTTTTATTAATATTTGTCACATTAAATAGCACTTTTCTTATTTTTTAAGGACCTGTATCTCTTAGTCCATCTATAACAGAAGACCAGAACAAGAGTGGAGAAATCCAACAGAGTATTTCAGAAGATGGGGGAGATAATGAAGAGCAGAAAACATGTTTACTCATTGTTGAGAATGAACTTAAAAATGAAAAGGGAGAAAAAGCAGAATTAAATAAACAGATTGTTAATTTGCAGCATGAGCTTTCTCTTTCTGAAAAAAGAAATTTTACTTTTGGTTTAGAGGTTCAGCAGATTCAGTCAAATTATGACAATGCAATTTCTGAATTGCATATGCAGAGGAGTATAAATCAAGAACAGGAGGAAAAGATCATAAAATTGTCAGAAGAGATAGAAATTGCTAGAAGAAACATTACAAATAAGGTTTCACAAATAAAATTAATGCAAGCAAAAATAGATGAACTACGCAAGCTTGATTCAGTTTCTCAAATCTCAAACATAGATTTGCTCAACCTTAGAGATCTGCCAAGTGGTTCTCAAGAGAATAATTCCTCTAAAACACACTTAAATCTTGTAGATAAAGATTATCTGGTGAATAAGCAAGTTAAAGAACATCATATTCGAGAGATTCGTAGGGAAAGTTCTTTCTACTCTAGTATCGACGCCATTTGGGAGGAATGTAAGGAGATTGTAAGGACCTCCTCCAAAAAAACTCATCAGATCGAAGAGCTAGAACAGCAAATCGAAAAATTACAAGCAGAATTAAAAGACTGTAAGGATGAAAACAATAGATTAAAAACAGAGGAAAGTAAGTATAAAAATCAAGATGACCTACTAATAGAAAAGGAAAATCATATACAGCAGCTGAAAGAAGAACTGCAAGAAAAAATCCTTAGCCTTGAAGTTCAAGTACAGCTTGTAGTTGAAGGAAAGAGAGAACTTTCAGAACTGTCACAAGATGTTGCTTGTTACAAGGTAAAAATAAAAGAACTTGAAGCAGTATTAGAAACTCAGAAGGATGAATGTAGTCATTTAGCCAAGTTAAAACAAGAAATTTTAGAAAAGGAAGCTATAATAGTAAAGCTAGAAAGAGATCTGCAGGAATTACAAGCAGATCTTCAGGAATCTATGAAAAACACCAAAGATGTAAGTAAAAGGGAAGACCACCTGAAAGAAGAAATCATACAATTGACAAATAATTTGCAAGATATAAAGCATTCACTTCAATTAAAGGAAGAGGAAAAAAAAGCCAACTGGCAAGAAACAGAAAAGTAAGTTGAATGTTATTAAAATATGTAAAACATTCATTTTATTGATTTACCTATACTATGTAACTTAACATTTATTTTAGTGGGCATACTTTAATATATTAATGTATATCATATATGACAATAATTTTTTTTTTTTCTTTTTGAGACTTGGTCTCGCTTTTTTTGCCCGTGGAACCACAGGCTCACATTGCCCGGGGTACCACAGACTCAAGCAATCCCCAGCCTCAGCTTCCGAGGTAGCTGGGATTACAGGCACATGCCTTCATGCCCAGGCCCCAGCCGTGGCTTCCTAGGCTGCCACCTACAGACATGCGCCACCATGCCCGGCTGACAATAAATTATTTAAAAATTAAATTTTTGAAACCAAGGGTTATATGCAAATACCTATTTATAAACTCTTGTGATATCCTCTCTCATGGTTTAGACATTACTAATTTATGAAAAGATATAATTTTGTAGGTTGTTACTAGCTTATACACTTAATTCTGAGTGGTTAGTGGTATGTCAGTATAGAAACTAATTTGTATTTTTTAGATTGAAAGAAGAGCTCGCTTCAAGCTCTGCTCTTACCCAGAATCTGAAAGCAGATCTTCAGAGAAAGGAAGAAGAATACACTGAACTGAAAGAGAAGTTGGCGGATGCCAAAAAGCAAATTGAGCAAGTACAGAAAGAGGTAAGTTATTTGAAAAGTTTTGTGATCAGTTTAAATGATAAAGCTAGTTTACTATATATATAAATTTTAAATACTAATTGTAGGATTGAACAGAACATTTTTCCACTCAAGTTTTCTTAAAATGATGAGAACAGTTACTTCACAAAAGAAAATTTTTTAGTCAGCATAAACTGAAACTTTTCCAACCTTAAGAAAAATATGTGTCTTAAAGAGTTACTTTTTTTATTCCACCTCTTTTAAGGATTGCTAAATTCACATCTTGCCCCCCAAAAGTAGAAAGCATTCTTTTGTTTGTACATAGTATTTCAGACAGTATACAAGGAAATTGTAACAAATTTTCTTGTAATTTGATTTTAAAATAGGAAATTCAATCATGATTACAAATCCTTACCATGAAAAATTAAAAACTCCTCTTTAACAAAATTAAAGACTCCTCTTTAAATTTGAGAAAAACTCCTCTCTCCATTTTCCTTATCAGCAAGTTTCTCTCTCTAAGGCATCAAATGTTAACAATTTCTTTATCTTTACTGTCCGACATCTTTCCTCTGTGTAAAAATGGAAACATCCTATAAACATTGTTCTGAACCTTGTTTCTTATCACTTGCTAGTGTGTCTTCACTATCGTCCCATATCAGGATATAAAGCATCTCCAAATGAACTTTTTTACAGCTATATAACATGTATTTGCCTTTCATCAGTCCTGTTGGGTCATTCAGATAGTTTACAGTTCTCTGCTGATTCCAATTATGTAGCAGTGTGCTTTTTAACATTTGCAAGTCTTTCTGTGATACAAACTCCTAAAAGTGGAGTTTATGGGTTTATACATTTGTAATTTTGATAGTTAGTATGCTCTTTAGAGATTATGCCAACATACATGGCAGAACTAACATTTGAGACTAGGAGTATCTTTTTCTGTACACTCTTATCCTTAAATTAGCACTCATACTTTTATGATACTTACTAATTTGCTATAAAATTGTATGTATTACTGTATGTCTTACTGTAAATCTAGCTTACATTAGAGACTTGAAAAACTTTCTCTAGTTATGATTTGCAGTTTTATGTTTATGATTTTCTTCTGTATTCATTTATTTATTTATAGTCATACTCTGCCTTTTTATTTTGAGTTATTTTTCTTTTGACTTTTACTTCATGGGAACTTACTGCATAGTCTTTCTTTTCATTAGTTAAATTTTTTCTTGCATCATTATATACTCCATAGTTCTTCCACCTCTGTGTCATCCATGAACCATCACCATCATCCCTTGTGTTCATCCCTCCTCTGTTTTGCCCTACACTCCCCACTCCTCTTTGCTGTAAGTTTCAGTTCTATGATTAGCTGCTAGTTTTTGCCTTTTTCTTGACCTTTTGTTTGGCTTCTCTCTATTACGTATTCTTATCACCACTCTATTTTTTTTTATTCAGACTTTGTAAACCCTGAAATAGTTTTAAAGAATTATTTTTTATTACTTTGAGTTAGTTACAAAAGACTGCTTAAATGTTTATGGTCTGAAGAGTAATGTTTATTTGTCTCATCATTATTCCAAATTTCCTAAGCCCCACAGAATACTGTTTTATATTTATCTTTTTTAAAAATACATATTTTTAAAAATATAATTTAAACTATTTTAATCTCTAAACAGTATTTGTAGTCTTAAAGGGTTGTTTCATTTTTCACATATTCCTGTGATTCATTTATATTTACTTCTAATTACTTTAACTGCTGTACAATACTGCATTGTATAACCATACATTCTTTTGACCATTTAGATTGTTCCAATTTTTATTTATTTATTTATTTATTTATGTGTTTGTTTATTTTTTGAGACCAGGTCTCGCTATTTTTGCCCCTGGAATGGCAGGCTCCCGTTGCCCATAGTACCACAGGCTCAAGCAGTCCTCAGCCTCAGCTTCCCAGGTAGCTGGGATTACAGGCGTGTGCCACCAAGCTCAGCTTTTTTTTTGGGGGGGGGGGTGCTAGGTCTCGCTATGTTGCCCCGATCAGGACTCGAACTACTATCCCTAGCCCCAACTGCTTCATAGGTTGAAGCTTACAGGCATGCGCCACTGTGCCCTGCATATTTATTCATGTTTTGTTTTGGACAGTTGTATAGTCCAGTTTCCACTGTGTAAAATCCATTTTCTAATATTTTCTTTTAATTATATTGTCTCTGTGTGTGTGTGTGTGTGTGTGTGTGTGTGTAGGATTTCTTTAGTCTTGATTCTCATTCCTTTCCATTTAAATATATGGCAGATGTCTCCTAGTTGACTTGCTTTTGATTGTTTAAATTCTTTATTTTGATAAAATTATTACCTCAGCATTCCTTAATTTATTGACCAATTCCTTAGTACTTTAAAAATTAATAAGTTTTAATCCAGCATTTTCCAGTATTTTATTTGTCTATATTCATACTCTGCCTTTTTATTTTAGGTTGCTTCTCTTTTTAATTATTGGTTAAAAAAGAGAATTGGTTAGTTTCTTCTAAACTATATGATATTGACATTGTGACAATTTTCATTTAACATGAGAAAATTCCCACAATAATGTCAGCCTGTAGTGGTAAAGAAGAGGAAGGGAAGAGAAGCTCTTAAGAACCTGCATCTCTCCATCCATCTCCTATATTCATGAGCAAGAGATGCTTTGCTTCTTTTTTCTCCTGCCAGCATAATAAATACTCTGATACTTAGAAGTTTTGGACTGAGTTCTGTTGCTTCAACTATGGTGACTTGTTGAAATGTGTAAATTGTATTTCCCATTGTTTTCTCCATGACTAAGTTCTCAGATCAGTTATTAGTCTATTTAGAAAGATTCTGACTTAAGTACAATGATAAATATTAAACTTTTATGATAATATGGGAAAATACTTGCATTATAATGTTAATAGTTTGAACTCACTTTTATGTATATAATAGTTAGCTTTACTTGTTGCATTTATTAATTTCTTATAATAAATATACATTTATAATAAAAGAAATGTATCTTGGTCATGAATAGTTGTTACTTATCCTTCTTGTGAGGGGAAGCTAAGTCAGGAATGATTTATGTCATTATCTTGATGACCACATCTTTTTAAAAAAATAGTCAAAGTGAACAAGCTGTTCATAGATCTGAAGCATACTGCAAAGAAGGGAGAGGGGGAGGGGGAGGGCCAAAAGGAGGTGGGAACACAAAGGTCATGGCTGATAAGATGGCGAGAGAGCTTTTTAAGTTAACATGTAGCTGTGCAACTGCAGTGATATAAGAAAAAAATTTAAATAAATAGAAAAGTTTTTAATCAGTTGAAGAAAAAACACCACCATAGGTAAAATGTATATCTTTATGTTATTTCTGATAATTGTATAAAGAAAAATTTCAAGACAACATGGCAAGTGTTTCAAAGTATTTAGAATAGAAATGTAAGATAGTAAATATATCCTAAACTATAATTAGATAATAGGGATATTTTTAGTCAAATCAGCAAGTTAAAAGCAGTGAACAATTGGAAAAACACTTTGTCACAGCAAACTTAGATTGTTTACTTTATAGGCATGTCATTTTTGACCAATTCTGCTTGTTTCCCCTCATAAATTAGATACCTTTGGGTTTAGTACAGATCCAAAACTTGTAAAATAAATGTGGAATGAGATTAGGTTTTAATAATCCAGGATTAAGATTAGAGTTTCTCCTGGTAGTAAGTAGGCTAAAAAGTTTTATAAATCCTGGACAAATGACTGGTAAGTGCGTTAAATATTCAAAATATCAACTGCAACCCTGATTATCCTTTAGGTTTATTTCTTTCATTCTTTGGAATCTTTTCACTTCAGTTTTAAGTAGTTTAGAAGAAAATAACCAATCCTTTAAAAACAAGAGAAAATGATGGGTTTAAAAATGTTTAATCAGCCGGGCACGGTGGTTCATGCCTGTAAGCTTCAGCCTATGAAGCGGCAGGGGCTAGGGATCACGGTTCGAGTCCTGCCTGGGGCCCATAGAGAGACCTAGTTCCAAAAAAATAGCTGGGTGTGTTGTCGCACGCCTGTAATCCCAGCTATCTGGGAAGCTGAGGCTGGGGATTGCTTGAGTCTGTGGTACCCCAGGCAGCGAGAGCCTGTGGTTCCACGGGCAAAAATAACAAGACCTAGTCTCAAAAAAAAAAAGAAAAAAAAAGTTTAATCAGCCAGGCACGGTGACACATCTCTGTAAACTTCAATCTATGAAGAGATCAGGGTCAGGTACCCCGCTCGGGGCAACATAGCGAGACCGAGTCCCAAAAAAAATAGCTGGGCATGGTGGCACATGCCTGTAATCCCAGCTACCTGGGAAGCTGAGGCTGGGGATTGCTTGAGTCTGTAGTACCCGGGCAACATGAGACTGAGGTTCCACGGGCAAAAATAGTGAGACCTAGTCTCCAAAAAAAAAAAAAAAACAAAAAAAAACCGAAAAGTTTAATCATAATTCTGTGCATCGTTATTGCATTTTTTTTATGTTCCATTCACTAGCTATCTAGAAGGAACTTTGGATTTCTATTACAAATTTACTAATTGCTAAATCCTTGAGATATCAATGTTGTGAAATTTATATATAAATTTAAAAAAAAAACAAATTTACTAATTGGTCATAGCATCTAATAGAATAAATTAGAAAAAGTATTATACTAGTTAATATAGTCCATGCATTTTCCTCATTTCTTTTAGGTAAGATATAATAAGACCTCTGTCATCTGATTTTGAACCACTGATTCTGAGCTCTTTTGACTTTGCTTATAATAAGGCAATGGAGAACATGATTCATTAATCCTTTAAGTTTTTTGTTTTTCTTAATTTTAATTTTTGACTAATTTTTTTTCATTTTAGGTCTTTTATTTCTTTTTTTAATATAAGTAGTTTAATTTACTTATATATATTTCACATCTTTGTATTCCCCAGGTTTCTCCCATCACCTCCTCTCTCTGACTGCTCCCACCCCCACACCCCCAAATCCAGTTATGTAGTTTGGTTGTTAGCTTGTTTTGACTTTTCCTCCATTTTTTCCCCCTATATCCCATGTTTTTCCTATATCCCATGTATTAATGAAACCATTTGGCTTCTGGCTTGTTTCTGCTAATGTGATTCCATCTTAGGTCCATCCATGTTTTCCCAAATGCATCAAATTTGCCATTTTTGATTGATGAGTAATATTCCATTGTGTATATATACCACATCTTTTTCATCCATTCTTCTGTTTGGGGGCATTTGGGTTGTTTCCATGTCCTTATAATTATAAATAGTGCAGCAGTAAAACATCCAAGTTACAGGTGTCCCATTATGTAAGTATTTTGGTCTCCTTTAGATAGATTCCCAGAAGAGCAATTAATTGCTGGGTCAAATGGTAGTTCGATTTTCATTAGTTTGAAGGTCCTCCACACAGTCTACGGCCATACCACCCTGAACGTGCCCGATCTCGTCTGAAGGTCCTCCACACAGATTTCCATAGTGGCTGAACCAGTTTACATTACCACCAGTGGTGTAAGAGTCTTCCTTTCTTTCCACATCCATGCCAGCATTTGTTGTTGCCCATTTTTATGATAGGGGGCCATTCTTACTGGTGTAGGGTGGTATCTCTCGTGGTTTTGATTTGCATTTCCTTGATTATTAGTGATGCAGAGCGTTTTTTTCATGCACCTGTTGACCATCTGTGTTTCCTCTTTGGAGAAGTGTCTTTTTAGTTCTTCTCCCCATTTATGGATTTTATGGTTTGAGGTCTTTTATCCATTTTGAGTGGGCTTTTGTACATGGCACGAGGGACTAGTCTAGCTTCATTTTTTTTGCATATAGTGAAAACAGTTTTCCCAGGAAAACTGGGAATAGACTGTCCTTTTTCCACTGTATGTGTATTACTCCTTTCTCAAAGACTAGTGTCCATATATATGTGTGGCTTTATTTCTGGACATTCTATTCTGTTCCACTGGTCTGATTGTCTGTTTTTGACCAGTACCACACTCTTTTAGTTATAATGCCTTTGTAATATAATTTGAAGTTGGAGAGTGATTCCTTCATTCTCTCTTCTTTTGATCAGGAAAGCTTTAGCTATTCTATTGTTCCATATGAATTTCAGTAATTTTTGTTGTACTTCTTTAAAGAATGTCACTGGAATTTTTATAGGGATTTCTTTGAATCTGTAGATTACTTTTGGAAGGATGACCATTTTGATGATGTTAATTCTTCCAATTCATGAGCAGGAAATGTCTTTCCATTTCCTTATGTCTTCTTCTATCTCTTTTAGCAGTATTTTAAAGTTTTCTTTGTATAGTTCTTTCACATGTTTTGTTAGATTTATTCCCAGGTATTTAATTTTTGTTGGTGCGATGTTAAATGGGGTGGTTTTTTAAAATTTTCTTCTTTCTGACTTTTTGTGTATAAGAAAGCAGTCTGACTTCTGTGTGTTGATTTTGTAACCAGCTACCTTATTTAACTGGTTTATTGTTTCAAGTAGTTTTGCTGTGGAGTTTTTGGGGGTTCTGTACATAGAGAATCATATCGTCTGCATATAATGATAGCTTCAATTCTTCTTTCCGTATTTGTTATCCCTTTTATGTCTTTCTCTTACCTTACTGCCCTAGCTAGAACTTCCAGTACAATGTTAAAAAGTAGTGGAGGGAGTGGGCATCCTTGCCTGATTCCAGATCTTAATTGAAATGATTTTAGTTTTCCCCCATTTAGGATGATGTTTACTGTATTTTTGTCATAGATGGCTTTTATTATGTTGAGGTATGTTCTTTTTATCCTCAGTTTTTCAAGAGCTTTTATCATGAATGGGTGTTGAACTTTATCGAATGCTTTCTCTGCATCTATTAATATGATCATATGGTTTTTGGTTTTCTGCTTGTTGATGTGGTGGATTATATAATTGATTTCCAGATGTTGAACCATCCCTGTGCCCCTGGGATAAATCCCACTTGGTCATGGTGAATAATGCTTTTTATGCATTGTTGGTTTTGATTTGCCAGGAATTTTGTTTAGAAGTTTTGCATCTATATTCATTAGGGAAATTGGACTGTAGTTTTCTTTCTTAGTATTAGTACTATCTTTAGTTGATTTTGGTGTGAGTGTAATGTTTGCGCATAGAATGTGTTATGGCAGTTTTCCTCCTTTCTCAACTTTTTGGAAAAGTATAATATAGGCGTTATTTCATCTTTGAATGTCTGGTAGAATTCATTTGTGAAACCATCTAATCCTGGGCTCTTACTTTTAATTTTTTTGTTTGTTTTTTAGTTGATAGCAACTTTTATTTGGGTTGATAGTACTTTTATATTCAGTACTTTCATTTTAATTTTTGTTTATTTACTTTTATTATCATGCAACTTCAGTCATCTTTGTATGATTGTTGTTCCCTTGGATATGCCCCCCTCCTACTAACCCCTCCCACCCATCACTCCATCTTCTCTTGTCCCTGTTCATTCATCCATGTTTAACCCTTTAGTCTCTTTCTTTTTCTGGAGCAGTGCCCTCATGGGTGAGAATCTGTGTTCCTGTGACACAGTGAACATGTTGCTCAGATTTCCAGTCTTGAGCAACCAGTCTAAGTTCATAAGGAGTCCATTAGTGGCTATTCCTTCTTGCAGGATGTCTGCGCCTTTCTAGCCTTAGTCTTTTCTGCTTATTGTTGTTTTCCCCCCACATCGTAGTTCTGGCCTTGAGCTTTGAGAACCTGGTTCTTCTCCTTCATTGGTTGGGGAGTTCCTTTGAGGAGACAGGTGTCAGCTGATGGTTGCTTTGGTTGATCTCCATGATCATGGTTTGCTGCTCAGCTGTTGGGCGTTTGCCATATCCATGGCTTTCCACTGTCCAAAGGGGATACACCTCACTTTTCTTAGAGGCCACTCTGCGCCAGAATTCTAGTTCCTAAGCCCTGGTGACAGTGTTGGAGCAATCCTGCCACGTTGTCTTTATATTGGTCTCACAGCTCTGTGTTCTGTGGTTCTACCCAAGTTTTTTGGGGGTCCAACCCAGTGGAGGTGTGTTGTCAAGGGCTTTTAATCATATTCTTCATCTCATCTGTTTCTTCTGTTGGGTTATTTGTGGTTTTCTTGTTTCTGATAAGGACTGACAAGAGTAGGAGCAAACAGAGAAAGTTAATCCCCCACCCACACCCCAACAGGGCTTCCCCCACTTCCCACAAGGTCCAGAAAGCCTATCCAGGGTGCCCACACTCTGTGCTCCCTCCTTATACCTTGGGACGAGAGCCAGGCCAGCTGGAATCCCAAAGATTCTGGGGGCTTGGGGGAAGCAGGCACAGCGGCCGCAGTGGGCAGGGCTTCCCCACCTTAGGGAGAGTTTTGATAACTGCTTAAATTTCACTGCTTGTGATTGGTTTAAGTTCTCTATTTCTTCTTTGTTCAATTTTGGGTATCTGTATCTTTCTAAGAATCTGTGCATCTCGTCCAGGTTGTTGTATTTGTTTGCATATAGATGTTCATACAGTAATCTCTGATTATTAAGTCTTTTTTTTTTTTCTAAGTGATTTCTTGACTGAAGATTCTTGAGCTAGAGATATTTCCTGGTTTAAAATACTATTATAATAATTGCAAGGACATGGAAGCAATCACAATGTCCCAAAACAGATGACTGGATGAAAAAGATATGGTGCATATATACACAATGGAATATTACTCATCAATTAAAAATGACAGATTGGATGATTTTATGATAACATGAATGGACTTAGAAGAAATCATATTAGCAGAAACAAGTCAAAAAGAAAAAGACAGAAACCAAATGATTTCACTATTATATGGGACATGGGAGTGAAACCCAGTGATCACAAAGATGTGAAATTTATATATAAATAAATTATTTAGTATTAAATAAATTTAAAAATAAAATATTACAATTGTCAAGCAGGGTTTAGTTAATTTGTGTTAATGTGGAACCAGTTACTTGGTTGTTAAAATATAGCTCTTTTTCTAATTAAAAGCATTTTATTATACTATTATTAAGAAATAATTTTCAAAAAGTGAAAGACCCTATCCCCAATCCCATTTCTCTTTTTAAATATGACTTTTTTTTATTTTTCATTTATTCATTTATTTATTTTGCTGTTTATTTAAGGAAAAAAACTTTTTTCTTGACAGACTTATCAGTGTTCTAGGTCTTTTTTTCCCTCCAAATTTTTATTGAGATGGAGCATTGTTTTACAAGACTATTTATGATTTAGGAATTACAATATACACTTCTTCAAATGTATGTTACTGTACCTAGCACAAAAAAGCAAAATAAAACAAGAACACTTAAATCTTTTGCCATAATCCACTGGATTATGACCTCCCTGACCTTCCCAGTCTGGTCGCCTCAATTTTATAGTCAAATTTCCTTCTAGGTCTCTTATATGCTTTTTTCATGTTTATAAATAATTGCTGAATTTAACTTGTATATTTTTATCTTTATGAAAGTGGGATCAACGGTATGTATTATTTTTCAGTCCTATTTTTTTAAGATTTTTTTTCATACCGATACTAATAGACATAGCTCTTAAGTATTGTTTTATTGTATAAATCACTAGCATTATTGTAAAGATGAGTATTGAGTGTTTTATATTTCTCAAACTGTGTAGTGCCATACATTGCTATTTTATGATAGTAATTGCATTAGTAACAGCAACAGATTGCTCTGGACCAGTTATTATGAGCATTTATGACCTCATTCGATTCTCACAGATATTATAGGCCCAATTTAAACTTATAATCTTGCTATGTTGCCCCAAGCGGAACTCGAACCACGATCCCTAGCCCCAGCCGCTTCATAGAAGCTTACAGGCATGAGCCACAGTGCCCAGCTTTAGCACAGTCTTATTGGTTGGTATTGTATCTCTGTTGATAAAGGTCATGTTTGTTACTACAAGTTCGTATTTTTAAACAAAACTAAAAACTAAATAAATACAAGCATATGGTTATAAAAGAAATGTGTACTTACTGTAATAAATTTGGAACATAAAACCTAAAAGGAATACAAAAATTCCTTGAAACCAAACTGCTCAGAGCTACAGTTATGACCTCTCCAGACTTTCCGTGAGAGTGAATTTTGTTAAAATCCCATTAATTTTTTTTAAATCCCATTAATTTTTGAACTCTCTAGAATTAATATGATGAAAATAGGCTCAAAGAGTCTGTGGATTTCTGTTTCTTTCTGTGTGTGTGTCAATGTGTGAATATTTGAAGTATTTCTTGTATTACTGGATCACATTATTGAATAAATCTTGGAAATCCAAGGCCCTAAGAGTATCTCTATTGACTTTTCCATATTAATGTTTTTGTTGTTGCAGGCAGTGTCCTATGTTAATTCTTTCTTAAGAGCACTTACAAAATTTGAGCTTCTTTAAATATTATAAAAAGAAATTACCTCTGTATATATATTTTCCTTTAGAGTATTAAGAAATTTTCTGATATTTTGAATCTACCATGTAGTAAATTACAATCTATTATTATTCTAGTAGCCTTTAAAGAACATGAATCTTTGAACCATTGGTCAGGAATTTTTAACAAAAAGTAGTCGGTATCTTTTTTAATATTTAATTTGTTTTACCAACTGCTTTGTAGGTATCTGTAATGCGTGAAGAAGAGAAATTACTGCGAAGTAAAATTAATGAACTGGAGAAAAAGAAAAATCAATGTTGTCAGGAAATTGATATGAAACAGCGAACCATTCAGCAACTCAAGGTAACAGTTTTGTTTTTAAAGATGGTTTAAGTACATTCTGTTGATATATTTTAATGTCTAATGCATTGATTCTTTATAACAAATTTTGTTTCTTTTCTGGAATCTAAAAATAGGTAAACCAGTGTATAGTAATTGCTTCTAATAGAGTGTGGAAAGGAAAAGGTAGTAAATATAAAGTGCCTATCACCATAACCAAGTGTTGCAGAATAGTATCACCAGTAATACATTAAGCTGATGCCAACTACTTCCTGATTTGATGTGACCAGAGGGGCATCTTTTTCTGTAATATTTCTCCCCCAAATCCATCACCTCAGTCAGATTGTGAGGAAACATCAGATAAACTGAAATTGAAAATCTTCTACAAAATACCTCACTAAGTCTCAAGGTAATTAAAAGGATTACTGAAAAACTGTAACAAACTGAAAGAAGCTCAGGAGACAAGATAAGTAAAAGTAATATTCAAATCTGTATGGGATACTAGAACAGATAAAAAAGACAGTGGTGAGGGAGTGGGGGGAATGGGTTTAAATCCCTGAGATTACAATGATGTGAAATTTATATATAAATAAATTTTTTTTTAAAAAGTGGAGAAACGGTGCAGTCCAAATTAAGGTATTTAGTGTTATCAGTAGTATTATACCAAGGTAATATCTTTTTTCCTTACAAGGATAGCTATTTCTATGTTCTAAATAACAACTTCACGACTCACTTTTGTTTCCAGTTTCAGTTTTTTGATTTTCAAATAAATGTATCTTGGTATTATCAGATACTAATATTAAAGGGAAGCTGAGTGGATATTATACAGGAAATTTGCTATCTTTGGTGAACTCCTATAAACCTATAAACCTAAAATCATTTTAAAATAAGAAAGTAAGGAGAAAATGAAGTTTCAGGTCTTAAGAAAAAATATTTTTTAAATGGATACTTAATTTAAGCAATCTTCTACAAATGGTTATATTTGCTCAACATCAACTAAGTGGATAAGGTAATAATTTCAAAATATATTTGTTGGATTCTTTGAAGTTTACATAAATACTTTTTTTCTTTCCTGTTGATTTATTTAAATATATTTTTTGTTCAGTTTCATTCCATTGTTGTCACACCCTAATCTTCATTCCTTCGCTTCTATTTTCTCCCTCATGATAACACTGTTTTTTATCCACCACTATCTCTTATACCCCTAGCATCCTTTCTCCCTACCCCTCCTTCTTAACCTCAGAAACTTCACTTTGTTTATTAGTGTCTGCTAGTTTTTGTATTTTGCTTCATCAAATCATTACCATGTAAATATGCAGTATTTTTACGACATATAATTCTAAATTCCTTCTCTTTAGCTGTAAATGACATTTCAACTTTCCTTGTTGGTGAAAAATAGTTTTATTGTGTAGGTACATTTCTTAATTAAGCCTTTGCTAGTGGACACTAGGTTGTTTTTGTTGCCAAGCTGTTATAAACAATGCTACAAATAAACATTATAGAGCATATAATTTCTTTTAGGTGATAGTCTTATGTTCTTTGGATAGATGCTCAGGATTGGAATTGCTAGGTCATAGATTTCCATTTTTAGCTTTTTAGGTAAATCCAGATTGCTTCCCAAAATGGCAGCACCAGTCCACATTCCCACCACCAGTATAAAAGGTTCCTCTTTCTCCATATCCTCTCTAACAGTCATGATTAACATGTGATTCTTATAAGTACGATACTTTACTGTAGTTTTGCCCTGCATCTCCCTTATTTAAAGCCATGGTGAATGTAGATCTGAACAGGTTTGTGAAGCTATATTCCTAAATCATATTCCGTGTTTTAAACCAACTGAAAAATAATACAATTTTTTTTAAGATGATGGTGAACATTTTTCCATGTATATGCATATACATATACATATGTATGAATTCTTTGGTGAATTGTCTTTCAGATCTGCTGCCCATTTATTAGGTGGATTGTTTTATTATTGGTAAATTGAATATGATTTTGTATATATTCATAGTAATGTCTTGTCGGTTGTGTGATGTGTGAATATTCTCTCCAGTTAGTAAAATGTCTTTGATCGATTTATATTTTCATTTGCTCTATAAAAACTTTCTAATATGATGGGTTTCCTTTTCTTAACTTGATAAGCTAAGTATAAACCTGGATTTTCTACCCTGGATTTTTAGATGTCTATTGTTTCTTTTTCTTTCTTTTTTGATTTTCAGTGGTTATATTTTATTCCAGCATGTTTAGCCATACAGTAAGTAACACATAAGATGTGTTACACATCTGTTATCTCATAGGCTTTGCCTTTGCACCTGTCAGATGACTGGGGCACTGGTGCCAGTAAAAGGTATTAGGTAGGACACAACTAGGGCTGTAGGATACCAAAATGTAGCATGCCTTTTGCATCAAGAGCTCAAACTTCCTATAGTGCTGTGCTGAAATTATGTGGTGGGGATCTACTATGATCATCCCCTGCTAGGCAAACTCTGCCAGAATGTTTCATACTGTATTGTACCTACTCCATCTAGTAGGCTGTGCTTAAGCAATAGATGTAAAACTGGGTTATTGCTATAACAGACATGCTAGGGCTTGTTTTTGGGTTTGTTTGGGTTTTTTGTTTTTGTTTTTGTTTTTTTTTTTT
>PVHY01017395.1:0-18673 GCA_004024945.1 Uropsilus gracilis
TCAAGCTAATGAAAATGGAACTACCATTTGACCCAGCAATTGCTCTTCTGGGAATCTACCCAAAAGAGACCTCAATGTGGGTACAAAAGGACACCTGTGCCCGGATGTTTACTGCAGCACAATTTATAATTGCAAGGTCATGGAAACAACCTAAATGCCCCAAAACAGATGACTGGATGAAAAAAATGTGGTATATATATATATATATATATATATATATATATATATATATATATATATATATATATATATATACACGATGGAATATTACTCATCAATTAAAAATGACAAATTAGACGACTTTATAACACTATGGATGTATTTAGAAGAAATCATATTAACAGAAACAAGCCAAAAAGAAAAAGGCAGAAACCAAATGGTTTCACTGATATATGGGATATAGTGAAAAAACAAATAAACAAAAGCCTTGAGGAAAGTCAAAACAAGTTAAGCACCAAAATGAAGCGAACAACTATGAACAGGAGGAAAAGGGGGGAAGGGAGGGGGGGCAAATCCTTGAGATTACAATGTTGTGAAATTTATATATAAATAAATTAAAAAAAAGAAAAAGGATTGCTTCATTAATAAACGTGGGTAAAACTAACAGCTACACACAAACCAATGTACTAAACAATTATCTCACACAAAGAACAAAAAACAATTCAAAACTAGTTCAAAAACTTGACTGTAAACTATAAAATCATAAAGTACATAGAATAAAAGATAAGTAAAACATTTCATGATGTTTTAGATATCTTTAGGGATTCAAGTGCAACAGCAAGGAAAACAAAAAAAATGAACAAAAACAAGAGGGACTACATTGAACTAAAAAGCCTCTACACAGGGTAAGAAACCACAACTAAAATAAAAATAAGACCAACTGAATGGGGCAAAATATTTGCAAAAATGCATAGGATAATAAACTGATATCAAAAGTATAAAAGGAACTGATAAAACTTTACAGAAAGATAGAGAAATAGCCCAGTAAAAAAATAGACAGAAAAACTAAGCAGATGCTTCTCCAAAGTAGACATTCAGACTTCAAAGAGGCACAGAAAAAAATATTTACTGTAACTTATTATGAGAAATTCAAATCAAGACCACATGAATTATCATCTGATACCTATGAGAATGACCCATATCTAAAACTCCAGAAACAAGTGCTGACAAGTATGTAGAGAAAAGGGAACCCTTCTACACTCCTGATGGGAATACAAAATGGTCCACTTCTTATGAAAAAAAGTATGGTATTTCAAAACATTAAAAACAGATCTGCCATTTGACCCAGTAATGCCCCTCCTAGGTATATACTCAAAGTACTTGATACTATTATTTAAAAAATAATAATTTAAAAGTTAATATGAACTCTCATGATTATTGAATGTCCTTTACTATAGCTAAACTAATGAAACACCCTATGTATCCCAAAACAGATTAATGGATAATGAAGAGGATATATAACACACAGAGAGACACACATATATACAAAAATATTATTCAGTGATCAAAAAAGAAAAACTCATGCCATCTGTAGCAATATGGATGAAGCTGGAATCGATAATACTAAGTGAAATAAGTTAGAAAGAGAAAAAATGAATACCAAATGATGTCATTAGTATGTGATTTATAAAATAACTAAATAAAGAGTCACATACAGATTAACTTAAAAACTGACCCTTGACAGCTAGCTACAGCACTGAAGCACCAAATGGTTCAGGGAATTGCAGAGAACTAAGAACAGGAAAGAAGCAGAATGAACTATGTTGGTAGACTATGGGTTAGTTGGTGGTGGATGCACTACAGTGGTAATAACTGAGGGCATTATGCAAATATTACCTTAATTTAAAATAAATGAAAATAAATTTAAAAACAAAAACTAAAATTTCAAAATTAATTCAACCACACATGTAGAACAAGACTTTTCAATAGTATATTTTATGTCTCGGAGAAAATCTAATCTACAATAATTCTGAAAAGAAAAAATTCAATATTAGTTCTATGTAGAATTAGCTTGTATCAGAAATAGCTGCTTTCTAGTAGAGAATCTACTTCAACTATGGGGTTAAAATAAAGAATCAGCATTGAGTTATGACTTATGAATATGAGCAGAAATAGGTCTCAATAATAAGCACAAATCTAATTGCTGGGAGAGAGCATTGTATTTTGCAAAATTCTACTCTTGTGGTTTTATTTTTGTCATCTA
The DNA here is from genome assembly GCA_004024945.1 of Uropsilus gracilis. NCBI lineage: Eukaryota > Metazoa > Chordata > Mammalia > Eulipotyphla > Talpidae > Uropsilus > Uropsilus gracilis. Next base: position 2,204 of record PVHY01017395.1, read on the forward strand.
TGTGCTATATCAACAGTGTCCTCAGAGGAGTCTTTGTCTTGAACATAGTCCTGCAGCTACTGCAATTTAACATATGAGTTTCAAGAGAGAACTATAGAATGGAGGCCCAAGCTAGCCATGGGACGTACAATTAATGTCATATTGGCTCACCTGACTTACTTGCTTAAAGGAAATAAGCTCCAAGGAACACACAAATAGCAGGGAAGGGGAAACTACCACTTCTATACTAAAGGAAAGCTTTCAAAGAAGGAAAACTCTTGCAGAGACTCCTACATTTCCATCTTGCCCTTGCTGGGGAAGTCCTTTCTGAGAATTATCAGATGGTGAAGTACATTTAAGCCTTGTGCCAGGGCTTATGTATGAGAGATCACTCTCTGGGAAGTCATTTCCTGATTTTCCACAGAAATTCCCTGGATGGTATGCCCTCTTAAGTCCCCATCTCTGCCAATGCCATCAAAAAGAAATCCATCTAAAACAAAGGAGGTGCCCTCTGGCAACACTGGTTCTTCAATGAGAGTTCCCTTCCTCCTGTAGCACCCTTCAGAACTGTCAAAGATTTCCACTGTGTGTATTTTCTAAGAGAAATGTTTATAATGTCCAGGTTGAGAACCCAAAAGCAAATAAAGAGAGGTAGATTTGGATCAAAAAGGCAATTGATTGATATCTAGCATAATGTGTTAACTAGGGCTAACCTTGTTAACTGCAAAAACAAAGAATTTTAAATTGTTAGATAATTATATAATAAAAGTTTGCTTTTTATTTAAAAAATAAAGGAAATAGAAATTTGTTTTTATGTCATGAAGAAAATCTAAGTTGGCTGATATGGTAACTCCATAACTATCAGGGGACCATAATTCTTCTACTTTACTCAGTACTAAGCCACAGGGTCCCATCTAGCAAAAAGCTAGATTTAGTAATATAGTCTTTAGCTCAGAAGTCTCATTATCACTACATTTGGGACATAAGAAAAATATTCCTTCTCCACTGTTATCTTCTTTTTTTCCTCTTTTATGCCAATCATCTCTTCGATACTTGATATTAAGATGAAGAAATCTTGAAAGTTATTAATTTATTATTGGGTTTCATTTGACAATTCAATATGATGCATCAAGTGTTGTTTTAGTAATGAGATCTGACCAAATAAATAAAATTAATTTTTAAAACTATGGACTTTGAAATTAATTTTAATTCTTAGAGAAATGTTTAGTTTACTATTTTTGCCATTGTGTATTTAAAAAATGAGTAAGAATAAGAAGGAACTATGTTGATTCTCTAACAGTCAAAACTTCTCTGAGTGATATGAAACAAAGAAAATCTACCTTATTTTATATTTACAAAATGGAGATGATAAAAATCAATGAAATTCACTTAAATAACTAATTTTTCTGAAAAGTTTTTAATCCTCATTTATAAGGGGAAATGAGCATTACAAATCTGTGCAAAATTCCAGTGAGAATTATGCATAGCCAATTACTTCATTGCAAAATCAACTAAATATATATTATTTTAAAAAGGCACTGAAGAAGTGGATGAAGGAAAATTATATCAAAAGAAGTATTACTTCCTTACTTGTATTCTTGTTATATCTGTTGTTTAGTTGATTGCTCTAGCTAGGATTTTTAACATTGTGTTCAATAGTATTGCATAGTTATAAAAGTTAACACCCTTGGTTTGTACCAGATCTTAGAAGAAAAACTTTCACTCTCTTACCATTTAATATGTTAGCTGTGGGTTAGGCCTTTATTATATTCTGATATGTACCATTTATCCCCAGTTTGTTGAATTTTTATAGTAAATTGGTATTAAATCTTATCAAATGTCTTTCATACATAATGATAATTATATGATTTTTATTTTTCCTTGTGTCATTCGAATAAATTCCACTTAGTCATGAGATATGATCATTTTGATCATTATTGCTGAATTTAATTTTCTAATATTTTGATGAGATTCTGTGTTCATTAGGGAGATTCATCTTTAGATTTTTTTTTTCTTATGTCATTGTCTGATTTTGATATCAGTGATGGTATCCTTAGAGAATGTATTTGGAAGCATTCCTCTTTATAATTTTGATTTTTATATTTCATTTTATTAGAATAGTCACATTGATGAATATATGGATTAAAAAGTCATTCTAGAAGCTCTGAAATAAATAGTGTAGTATTCTTTTAATGTTTTATTGAATTTAATTTAATAATAGCTTATTGGGTATTTTGTATCTACATTCATCAGAGATATTGGCCTTTACTTTTCTGGTGGTATACTTTTATAGTTTTGGTATCAGAGCAATACTAGCATTATAAAATGAAAATTGTACATTAGAAGTGTTTTTTTTTTTCCTAGTCTGTATTTTGGAAGAGTTTGAGAAATTGACATTACTTTTGAATGTTTGGTAGAATTCACTAGTGAAGTCACTTGATCCTGAACTTCTGTTTAAATACTGTTCTGATTCAATCACTTTATTAATGAGTAGTTTCTTTAGATTTTCTATTATTTTACTACTCAATATTGGTAGTTTGCATATTTTTGTAATGTTTCCATATCCTCTAGGCTATCCAATTTGTTGGTATATATTTGGCTATAGTTGTATTTTATGTTTCTTTATATTTTGGTGGTATCAGTTATATTATCACCTCTTTTATTTCTGAATTCATTTGAATTCTCTTTATTCTAAGGTTGGCTAAAGATTTATGATTGTTATTTTTAAAGTAAGTTATTAATTATGATTCATTTATCTTCTTTGTTGTTTTCTAGTCTATCTGATTGTCTTACACTTGATATTTGGTGTTTTCTCCCAACTTAAACTTTTTGATTTTAAGATTTTGTTTGATGCATGATCTTCACTCTCAAAATTGCTATTTCTGCATCTTGATTATGCTAGCATGTTTATATTCGTTTTCATTTTTATCAAGGTATTATTTCTATTTTATTTCTCCTTTGGTTTTTCAGCAGCATTGCTAGTCACAACATATATGTGAATTTTCTAGTTTTATTATTTTACTTGTTTCTAGTTTCATATCACTGTTGTAATAAAACACCCTTGACATGACTTCAATCTTCTTATATTTACTAAGACATACTTTATAACCTCTAACTTTATTACCCAGTATCAACTCTGCCTACTCTCTGGCCTTTTCTCTCTTGTTTCTTTACTCCACAATAATTTTCATTTTTTAAGAAAAAAATATAAGCAGCTTATTCATTTATATTTTCTAAGGATTCACTTTATACCAATATAAACTGCCTACCAAAGTATTTTCCTAAACAAACAGCAGGGTTTGGGGGTGGTCCCCCATCTGGTTTATTCTCATTTCTATCAGACTTCACTTGGAATGAGAAAACAACAATCTAGCTGCAGACATATAGAAGAGTGTGAGAGCTGACCTGGATCTGGGGGACCCTTGAGATAGAGCTCTCTCAGGCTAGCTCTCTGCCCCGCAGGAGGGACATGTCGGGAGCTGACCTGCATTTCAGGGGACCCTTGTGGCATAGCTCTCAGGTCCCAGGTGGTGGAAGTGTTGTTGAGGTCATGCCTTGCATGATTAACTAAAAAACAATGAGAGGGAGCCCTGCGGTCAGAATATTTCCATAAAACTGAGAGAACAATTCCTATTAACCCTGGTAAACTTTCGGTGAAGGGATAAGAAATCCTTTAGTGACACACCTAAGGTAATGAAACCTGATAAAGTAGATGACCTTGTAGACAAGAAACAATTGTAGTGATCATTCTAGCTATCATAGGTTTATAATAGATGATTGTCTTGGAATGCTTTTGAGAACATTATGTTTTAGTTAAAATGTTTAATGTTCACCTAAGATAAAATCTGTTAAAATACCGACTGCATGTACTCATAGAATGTTGATATAATCATTTTAAACACTATATATATCCACTAAAATCCCAAATAAAATGTAGCTGATTCATTGCCTTTTGAGTGGTGTATCTGTCTCATCGCCGACCCTGTGCCTTTCCTGCTCCAGCTGAGCCCTGGTTCCCCGCGGTCTGCTCTCTCGATTGACCAGTCCATGGCAGAAGAGGAGACGAATAAACAAAGATCCTGGATATACTCATTACCTGGGTAGGACCCAAACAGAGTATGGTCAGATCCATAAGAGACAAGACTATAAGACTAACTGTAATGATAACCTGGTAAAGAGCTACACCTGATGTTTCCGGGGGTGGGGAATCTGATCCAAAGGTGCACTCAACATGAGCAAAGCACCCTTCTTTTCTGATGGGCAAAGAAAGTCACAGAGATGGGACTGCAGCCTCATGGCAGAACTAAAAACCATGAAAGTAGAGAAAAGCTGGACCAACCACCTGCTGGAGTCCATCCCCATGAGAAACTCCTCTAATGTTAATGTCTAGGATTTGATATCACAACACCAGATGCCAGGATTATATGGCTCACTATCAGCACCATGGAAAAGACATTAGAACAGAGGAAACAGTCAGCATGAATACATCAGAACAGAGGAAACAGTCAGCATGAATGTGAAGGCATAAATCCCAGTTATCACATTAGTTTGGAGAAAAGGAGACTGTCACCTTCACCACAGGAAGCACCACGATAAAGGATCCTAGAGAAAAATGCCACACACTTGTTCTACAATAGGTTCCTGACTTGCTTGAACTGGCTACCCACCTCAAATTTACCCCTGGAAATTTAAGAAGCATGGTCTGCCATGTTCCAGGAGCGTAGGTCCTCATCCAGGAAAAAGACATTGTACCAGAAAAGAAGGAGATCAATAGGCCAAGCATCAACCAGAGACTTGCAGGGAATGGGGAGTGGAGTGATAGGAGTGGGGATGGTGGAAATTGGGAGGAAGGTGGGCTATACATAAGGGTATCAAGAACTATACACATATGACTGAGGTTGTATGAAAATAAGAAAAGAAAAAGAAAAAACTGTTAAAACGTTTATGATTTCTGTGTAATACATATCCTTGTTTACTTTTTATTAATTAATTAATTTTACATAATTGTAGTTCCCATATTTTCCACACCACTTATCATTCATGACCGATTACAATTTTTCCTTGTGTACTTAACTCCTCTGACTCACCCCTACTCCCGATGTTTCATTTTTATAGACAATTTGTTAGATTTATTGTTACTTGTCCTTCTGTTTAATTTATCTAAATTCCACATATAAGTGAGAACACCTCATACATCTTTTTGTTCTTCTGACTAATTTCAGCTAACATAATCCCTTCCAGCTCCATCCATGTTGCTGCAAATGGCAGGGTTTTGTCTTTCTTGATTGCTGGATTGTAATCCATTGTGTAAATATACCACATCCTAAACCCTTGCTTATTAAATAGCATTTTGATTAGGACTAGATAATACATTTGAAAGTATTCCGCAAAACATTCCTTTAGCTGTATATATTTTATGTTAGATATTAAAGGTAGGTAAGGTGGAATAAAGTGCTTCTATCCTTGATGGCAATGATGGTTTACCTATATTTTTAATCCATTATCTAAAACACTTCTCCAGAAATTAATTTACCTTTCTAGGTCAGGTAATGACTTTCTAGTCTAGAAGAGTCTAAGAGTAACCTTAAATGTATACTGTCTCATATTGGAGAAAATAATCCCCTCACTGGAAAGAAAACTTGTAAAATCCCTTAGTATTTATTTCACAACAAAATGCTCTGGACTACCCAATTGTTCTTTCCTTTTAACTCTTTTCTGTTCTTCTGATTATGTATGAAGGAAAGAGGCATTTAAGTGCAAATGATTTAGAGCAAATCTCTCTATCTCTTGCTGATTTCCTTTGTGACTCTGAGGATAAATTGATGCATCAGCACAAGTGGGAAGGAATTGGGGATCACAAAAAGGCAGTGCAATAGCTATTGGAATAAAAGAATCTGAATTTGGAAACAAGGTTTGCCTAGACTGTCTACTATTTCCTTGGGGGAAAAAGTTTCCATTAGTAAGTTTCCATAAAAGTCCACAAGAGTCAACATTGTATTATATTATTTTGTCTTAATAAACTATGTTTATTAAACTATGTTTCATCACTTTAACAACCTAGAACAATAGTTTTTATAATTTTATACATTAATTGTTATCAGGAGAGAAGGGGGGCAGGCTTTTCTACTGAAAATCTTTCTTTTTGCCAGTTTTTCCTAAACCAGCTAAAAACATTTATCATTCAGTCTGATACAAAAAAGGACAAGAGTCTTTATCAACCTTTAAGTTTCAACACACTGGTTACCTTTATCATTTATATACTAGCTTCTTGTCCCTTTCCCAAACTAAAGAAAAAAAGTTTTTATATTCTTTAAACCTACCTTATTGCCTGACTCCTTCAGGGTTCTCTGTTCACAGCCTAACTATATAATTTCAAAGTGAGACTAAACTCTTAAAGTGATCAAACTATTTATTACTAAGCAAGAAAGTGATTACATAAATATGTACTACAATATAAACATGAAAAAACCAAGTTAACCCACCATTGTCCAAAACTGTCTTTTTAGTTCTCTGGTCACCACATCATAACCAATTAGAGTCCACAAATATGTGTTCTAAAATGACATCTTTTTTTTCCTCCTTTGGCATCTGTTTCAGGTTCCTCCAAGCATGTGGTCAAAGATGTGATGTGTTCTTCTTCTTTTGGCATCCTCTCAACTTTAGGCAGCAGAAAAACTCCAAGATACAAGAACCAACATCAGATCCATTTTCTTAGACCTTACTCATGGTTTCTCCAAAAGCGTAAGAGTTAAATTAGATAAAACAAACCCCAACACAATGTTCAAATCTCCAAATAATTAGATGTTCACCAGTCCTGGCCGAAGGCCATGGGCCCAAACTGCTTTGACCCTCAAGGCCAGGTGCCCATGCTCCTCCAAAATGGCTAAATCCTTCTTCTTCCAATCCTTTTTATATCTTTCCTGTTTTCCTATTCTTCCATTAACAGAGTCTTGTCAATCATCTCACATCACAAAAACCTTGCTTTTCTTTCTTCTCCCTTTCTATCCTTCTGAAAGAAAGCTATAAATTCCAGTCTTGAAATTTACAATTCTAAGGCAAGAGGAAAGTGACTCCTTTTTCCTAGCTATTATCAGTGCATAGTATCAGTCATGTTAATGTCAAGTACCCTCAAACATAATAACTTGCAAATATGACTAAAAACTCAAACAACTTCTTTTGTTATTGCCAGAGAGGGGGGGGGGTTCTTTACTTTTTACTTAAAAATCCTGTGCCTGCTTTCCTATACTAGACACAAACCTTAACCTCTTGCAAGCTGGGAAAAAACCGTTATTAATACTTAAGCTTCCACAAACTCACTAGTTACTTTCGTTATTCAAATACCTGCCACCTGCCTGTGACTTTTTGCTGCTTTTACCAACTTTTTCTCCTGAACTAAAGGGAAAAATACTAAAAACTTAAGATCTGCAGTTTACTTTGTAAGTCCTTCCCTCCATCCACAGCCACCTTACTAAAATTTCAAACCATATCTTTCAAAGTCAAATGAAACTCTTATAGTGAGCAGACTATTTATTACTAAACAAAGTGATTACCTAAATATGTACTATAAGATAAATATGAAAAACTCAGTTACCCCACCATTACCCAAAGTCTCTATCTTTTAGTCTTCAATCATCTCACCACATGTCTAATCATAAAGAGTTCAACAGCATGCTTTCCAGTTGTAGGGCATCTTTCTCCTTTGACATACTCCAGCTTTTCCAAGCATGTAAAGGTGGAATGTTGCCTTATTCTTTAAAATTCTCTTGACATTAAGCAGTAGACAAACTCTGAGATTCAGGAATCAACAAAGTTAATTTACTCAGGCCCAGCTCACAACCAATTAATCCAAAAGCATTTAAGTCAACTAGATATGACGAATTCCAAAACATGAGTTCAAACTTCTAAACTCTTCAGACTCTTTCAGCATGCACACTTGGCTTATACATGCTAAAGCCATGAGTTCACTAGAACAGGCCAAGGCCACGGGATGGCTGCCTGGCCATGCAGCCAGACTCACATTCTCCTTCTCCCCCCAAATGACTGAATCTCATCTTGGTTCTGAAACTCTATTTGTATTATTTTTCCTACTGAGAGGACTCAGGAAAGAGTCCTGTCAATCAGCTTATATCACAAATAACTTTGCTTTTCTTTCCTCCTCCTCTATGAATTCAATCTTAAATTTCACAATTTTAAAGGAACAGGGGAGTACCCTCTTATCAATGTATGTATCAGCAATGCTAATGGAAAGTCCCTTCCAACACTTTCATAAAGTACATTAACATCAGTCATTCTTTGACAGAAGGTTTGGGGATCTCAATGCTAAAACTTTATAGATTTCTTAAGAGACTAGTTTACAAGAAAGAGAGCACTATACACTCATTTGTTGTGTACCTAGAGAAAAATGAATAAAACAGAAACTATTATTAAAACCTAGACTTTTTAATATCCTTACTTTTCTGTTGTGAAACTTAATCTTTCTCCAGGTAGACACAGGTAGAGTCAAACAACTTGAGCCATTTAGAGTCATTCCAGGTGAGTTATAATATTCTGAAAGCCCCCTCCAAATATAAAGTATAGTATGATGCAGAGAAAAGATGATATTTGAATCTAAACAGCCATGTATTTTAGTCTTTGCTCTGAAAAGAAAACTTGTGGTTGAAGCTTAAGTAACTTATTTAATGTAGCCTGATTTTACCACTTGAAAATTATTATTTCAAGACCAAGTTTACAACAACTATCAGAAAGCATTGTCTTCTCTCACCAATGTACTGGATTTCTCTTATTGATGTTCTTTATTCAAAATGATTGTTTATATCAATTTCTAAAATTTATTTGAATCAGTCCAACATATTCTTATAGTTTTAACCATAATTCTCATGTCTTTAATCAACATTTTGCTCCTTTATTTCTGTAACTTTGTCAGGTTGATTTTATTCCTTTTATTTTATTATCATTTATGAACATTGCAGGTTGTTTTTAGGAAAATTATGAGATCAAGATGTCTATGATTTTTTTAAACTATGTAGAACTATCATGAAGCATTCATTTTCTTGGACAAGTATTTTTATAGTACATATTCATTTTAGTTTCTCATGTTTCTATGCTTCTTTCCCCCTTTGTCTTTTTATTTTATATATAGATATTCCATATCACCTATACCCTATTTATGCTTTAAATACAATCAGTTGAATAGAGAATATTTGTGTATTCCTTTCAGCATGATGATATCTAAGTTAGAAAATATTTATGTTAGTTATTTGAACTCCATGAGGGTATGTTTCTTTTGGGAGAGGAATATTTTTTTGTCTTTTTAAATTAAAAGCATGTTTCTTGATGATGGCAAAAAGATCACTTTTATTGGTCATCATTTATTATCAGTCCTAATATATTGTTTGGTATATATAATATATATATATATATATATATATTCTGAAATAATTCAGCAGTATTTCAGCAAGTTACTTGATTTAAACACTGATTTTTTCATATTTGTTAAATAATTCATAATTAATGGTATGAACTTTTATGAGTTTCTCTGTTTCACTAAGGGTGATTTTTTGTTTCTAGTCAATCAATTTCAAAAAAGAGAGATTTTGTAAAAACACCTTCATTATTCTATTTTAATAAGAACTTCAATACATTCTTTAGTGATAAAACATTACCATTCATTAAGTGTTAAATATACATTAGCTGAAAATGCACAGTATTAATTTCAATGTTTATTGCAAATCTATCAGCTTGATATTTGGCAAGAAATTCCACCAATAAAACTTTAAATAGCTTGCTTAAAGTTGCAGTTTTTTTTTACATTCAGTCTTTTTTTTTATTTAAATAATTTATTTATACCTATATATTTCACATCATTGTGATCCCTGGGAGTCACCTACCACCTCCCCTCCCTGGCCACTCCAGCTGTTCCCCTCCTCCAGTTGTATACTTTCGTTGGGTTGTCCATATATTAGTGAAACCATTTGGTTCCACATTTGTTCTTCTGATTTGTTTCTGCCAATATAATTTCTTCTAGATACATCCATGTTACCAAAAAAAAAAAGATCAAATTTGTCATTTTTAATTGATGCGTAATATTCCATTGTGTATATAACCACATCATTTTCATCCAGTCATCTGTTTTGGGACATTTGGATTGTTTCCATGTCATTGCAATTATAAATAGTGTTGCAAAAAACATCTATGCACAGGTGTCCCTTTGTATCCACACTGAGGTCTCCTTTGGGTCAAATGGCAGTTCAATTTTAGTAGTTAAGTTGCAGTATTAATAATGTTTATAAGCAAAGTCAAACTCACATCTGCTTGTTTACAAACTTTCAGTTCTGTATTTCTGCCCACTAAGAGATGGCTTTGCTGCTCCTATTATTCAACTACATAGAATAACTTATAACATACAGAAAATTAATCACTTTTTTCTTTAGGAACTTGCAACCCAGCTGAAGATATCAGCATCTATCTCGAGAATGAACTCAACTACAAAAGTATTGATACCAAGTAACATAAGGAAAGATCAGTGCTATGTGATTTCTACAAAGACAATTAGCTCTTGTTGTAGTAAAGAAATGACACATTGAGGAAATAACATGCATAATCTGGCTTTTAGCTGCAATGAAAGTATTAGGGAGTTCCAAGCTTGCAGACTCTGGGGCAGGGAAGCCCAGGAAGTGGCCAGTAGCCTCCACTAAGGCCTGAAGCAGCCTGTGGTGGTGTGTCTTCAACTAATTGAAACTGCTCTGGCTTTCCTAGTCAACAAGATGAGTGGGCATGGCCAACTATCCTGCTAGTAAGAACTGTAGGCTCTGATGCCCACCTTCAAGCCCATAGGCTCTGGAGCACGGAAGCCCAGGTAATGGCCGGCAGCCTCCACTAAGGTCAGAAGTACCAGCACCACACAGGGGTGTTGGCACAGACAAGGTAACCAAGGGCACTGACTATATAAGGACACCAATATGCCCCTGCAAAAAGTGTGTCATATGGCAAGTCCTAGAAACACTGCAAATCAAAGTCCTTCATAGGGGAACATGGAAAATTAGATTAAACCCATTAGCCTAAAGGGAGAGAAATAACAAGAAAAAGATTCAAATTGTTTCACAGAAACCACTCCTTTCACCATGCTCTCTGATAGAAAAGAAAATGCCCCCAAAAAACAGCCAACAGAAACAAGAAAATTATTCACCACAGCAGCATAGACACAAAGGCAGACTTAACTAAAACCTATTAAAAATTTCTCATCAGGGCCGGGCATGGTGGTGCATGCCTGTAAGCGGGGCTAGGAAGCTGCAGCCCAGACCACGGATCGCAGTTCAAGTCCCTCTGGAGGCACGTAGCGAGACCTAGTTCCAAAAAAATATAGCTGGGCGTGGTGGAGCACACTTGTAATCTCAGCTACCTGGGAAGCTGAGGCTGGGACTTGCTTGAGTCTGTGGTACCCAGGCAGCATGAGTCTGCGGATCCACAGGCAAAAATAGCGAGACCTAGTCTCAAAAAAATTTTTTTTTCTAATCAACATGCCAGTCAATACTAGAGTCATGTTGCTCAATATATAGAACAAGCCTGAAATCAAAACACAAGAAAGAAGAAAAATGCAAATACTCAAGCAAGCCCCATGGAAATTAATACATCACCAAAGGAAAGATAACCTCTAAAAATCAACAAGTATGCCATTGAAGAAATGCCTCATCTTTCAGACAAAGAGCTCAAATTCTGCATAATAGAAGTATCCAAAGAGCTAAGGGCAGAAATAGAAAAAGAAAATAGCATGATAGAATCAATGAATGAGTTAAGAGAAGAAATGGATAAAATTAAGAGAAAAACATTAATAAGAATAACATAATTGATGAACTGGAGGAGATTGAATACTGAAAAACAAACAAAAACAGAAAGAGACCCGGGATCTAATGGGAACAACAGAGGAGCTCAAAATGCAGGGAAAAGACATGAAAGCACATTAGATGAAATAGAAGAATGAATCAATATCCCTGAAAGCACCAAAAAGCAAGACGAATGAAGAAAAACTCAGAGATCTGTCTGATTCCTTAAAGAAAGGAAATATAATAGTAACTGGAATTCCAGAAGGAGAAGAGAGAGACATGGGAGCTGAAGGGCTGTTTAAGGAAATAATGGAGGAGAATTTCCTAAATCTGAAGAAAGAAATGAAGGTAGACACATAGGAAGACAACAGAACACCAAACTACATCAACAAAAGAAATACTACAGCAAGACATATCATAATAAAACTTCCAAGAGTCCAAGATAAGGAAAGAATAGTGAAATTGACCAAAGAAAAGAAACAGATAACATACAAAGGAAAACCTATCAGACTGACCTCAGACTTCTCTAAAGAGACACTCCAGGCAAGGAGAGCATGGAGCTACATTTTCAAAAAACTCTAAGACAAAAAATGCCAGCCAAGAGTACTCCACCCTGCAAAGCTTTCTTTCCTCTATGAAGGAAGAATAAAAACCTTTTTAGACAAGCAAAGCCTCCAGAAATATGCTACCAATAAACTACCACTCCAAGAAATCTTGCAAGAAGCCCTAAGAGCAAAACCAACAGAAGAATAAACAGGAACAATAAAACAAGGAAGCAAAGAGGAAACTCAAAATGACCACTCAAAAACCAACTTTAGAATCTCAGTTATCAATAGTCTAAATGCTAATGGTCTAAACTTATCAATCAAAAGACAGAGTTGCAGACTGAAGAAAAAAACAGAAACCAACATTCTGCTGCATCTAAGAAACACACTTGAACTCTAAATATAAGCACTGAGAATAAAGGGCTGGAAAACAATCATTCAAGCAAATGAACCTAAAAAGAAGGCAGGGGTAAACATTCTTATAAAAGATAAAGTAGATTTCAAATTTAAAAAAGTAACAAAGGACAAAGAAGTTCACTACCTAGTGATAAATGATAAGGGCAGGAGAAATCTGAAAGCAAAATAGGGCAATAAAGAAAATCACAAATGATAAAACCAACCATCCTCAGACCAATACACCTTAGACAGTAGGTCATCCCACTGAAATAAAAAACATGGGTGCAGAAAAATATTACAACCTGATAGAAAAAATAATTCAGATACATCATATTCAAAAATTGGAAGATTTAACAGAGAACAGAAAAGGAAAGGAATGAAATGAAAAATGAAATAAATTAAGAAGTGAGAGTTAATCCTTTAAAAATAAATAGATGGAAGCAATCAGAACAATGGAGGAGCTAAAGACCTCTAGGGAAAGCTAAGAGCAAAGAATAGAAGAAATGGAAGAAAGGGTTCAAACTCTTGAAGAGTCAGACGTAAGCAGGAAAAAAAAAAGAAAAGAAATAGAGAGATGCAAAGGAAATGAAAAAAAGATACACTCAGGGAAATATCTGACAACTTGAGAAAAGCAAATATCAGAGCAATTGGCATACTAGAACAAGAGAAAAATAGAACTGAGAAAATATTTGAAGAGAATTTTCCACATCTGAAGAAAGAACAGAAAATAGGCATACAAGACGCTAGAAGAACATGAAAATTCTATAATGAGAGAATAACTATAACAAGATAAAAAATAGTTTAAAGCCTAAATTTCAAGAAAAGGAAAAAATAATAAAGCTAGTGAGGGGTAAAAAACAGATAACCCATAAAGGAAAATCCACTCACCTCAGGCTCACCTCAGACTCTCAGAAGAGACAAGAAGACAAGGGAGCAAGGTATACAAAAACTCCAAGATGAAAAATTTCAGGCAAGGATTTTGTTTGTCCTTTTCAACAAACAAAACCTCCAAAAATTTGCAATAACTAAACCCTCTCTTCAAGAAATATTACAAGAAGCCTTAAAATGTAAACAGATAGAAGAATAAATAGGTGAAATGGAACAAGAACATGAATTGAAACACAAAAAAAGAAAAGATGAATAAATTGACAAGTATAGATGGCCATTTATAAATAATTTCCCTAAATGTTAATGGTCATAACCAACATTAAAAACAAACTGAGTAGCAATGGAATTAAAAACTGAATCCAACTTTCTGCTGTCTAAAGGAAGCATTCCTAACTGCTAAAGATACAGATTGAAAGAAAAAGACTGGAAAACAATCCTACAAGCAAATGGATCCCAAAAGAAAGCAGGTAAAGCTATACTCATATAAGATAAAGTAGATTTCAGACTAAAAAAAGGTGTAGTAAGAGACAAGATGGCCACTATATAATGATCAATGGAACAATACACCAGGAAAACATAACACTTATCAATATGTATGCACTAAATGAAGGAGCATCAAATTACAAAAGACAATTACTAGTATCTCTGATAAAAGACAAAGACAATACATATGTAGTAGGAGATTTCAACATCCCACTCTTACCAGCAGACAAATCAACAAGATAAAAACAAGGACATTGTAACCTTAAATATATGTCTCGATTAAGTGGACTTAATAGTCATCTACAGGACAATGCACCCTGTAAGAAAGAAATACACATGTTTTTCAAGGGTAAATGGATCATTCTACAAGATTGATCATGTGCTGGACCACAAAACCACCATCAGCAAATTCACAAGAATTGATATCAAACCAGAGGTTTTCTCAGACCATAAAGACATCAAACTAGAAATCAATCAAGAAAAAAAGGAAAAGAAAATCCCATTCCATGGAAACTGAAGTCATCACTATTAGATAAAGAGTGGATTAATGAGAAAATCAAAGAAGAAATAAAGAAGTATTTTGAGATAAATGACAATGAGGATACAATCTACCACAACATATGAGATACAGCAAAAGCAATAATAAGAAGAGAATATATGGCAATAGAGTCCCATATCAAGAAACAAGACCCAAAGAAGCAACCTAATCTCACATCTGAGAGAACTAAAGAAAGAACAACAGAAAAATCCAAAAGTAAGTAGGAGGGAAATATTTAAAATTCAAGCAGAAATAAATGAAATTGAAATGAAAAAAAGGTGATTGTAAAGACCAACAAAACAAAAATTGGTTTAAAAAAATAAACAAAATAAATAAACCTCTATGCAAATTCACAAGGAAGATAAAGAATGCAAATAAGTAGACTCATAAGTGAAAGAGGAAAAATTACAACAGACAAAGCATAAATAGTGAATAATTAGAGGTTATTATAAACTCTGTATGAAAACAATTTCGATTTCAACAACCTCAATGAGCTGGAAAGATTTTTGGAAACATATATCCATCCACCCAAAACTTGATAAAGAAACACAGAAAACCCAAATTAACCAATTTTAAGGAGTGAAATTGAAACAATGATGAAATTTCTCCCCCCAAACAAAGGCAGACCAGATGGATTCACAAATGAGTTCTATCAGATGTTCATAGATGAAATGGTACTTTTCCTACAATTTTTTTTTCAAAAAATAAAGAAAGAAGCAATATTACCAAATACATTCTATGAAGCCAATATCACACTAAAACCAACACCAAACAAAGATAACACAAAGAAAGACAGCTACAAGCCAATCTCCCTAATGAATACAGATAAAAAATTCTCAACAAAATCCTAGCAAATAAAATTCAACAATACATGAAAAAAAAATACACCTTTACCATTGGGATTTATTCCAGGGAAACACAGATGATTTACATCTGGAAATCAATTATTATAATCCAACACATCAACAAAAGAAAAAAAATCATATCAATGCCGAGAAGGCATTAAGTGTAATATATATTTATGATCAAGGTCCTGGAAATTATGGGGGTAGAATGAATGTACCTTAACATAATAATAGCAATATAGGACAAACCAATAGCCAATATGACCCTAAATGGAGAAAAAAATGAAAGCCTTCCCACTGAAATGAAGAACAAAACAGGGAACAAGACAGGCTGTCCACTCTCACCACTATTTTTCAATATATTTCTAGAAACTCTAGCTAGAGCAATTAGGCAAAAAAAAATGAACATAAAAGGAATCCAAATAGGAAAAGAAGTAAAGTTATCACTGATTGCAGATGATATGTTAATATATAGATAATCCTAATGATTCTACAGAAAACCTAATGAAAATATAAGAACAGTTCAGTAAGGTAGCAGGTTACACAATCAATGCACAATAATCAGTTGCCTTTTTATATGTAAAAAATCAGTCTGAAGAAGATATAAAAAAAACCTACTACATTCACAAGTGTACCAGTGAAAATTAAATACAGGGGAATAAACTTAACAAAGGAATGAAAGACATATACAAAGAAAATTATAAAACATAATAAAAAATAGAAAGCACAAAGAAATGGAAAGACATCCCCTGCTCATGGATTGGAAGAATTAATATTGTCAAAATGGCCATTGTACAAAAAGGATCTACAGATTCAGTGCAATTCCAATAAAAACTTCAACATCAGTCTTCAAATAAATTGAAAAAAAAGTCACTAAAATTCATTTGAAATAATAAAACACCTCAAATAGCCAAAGTTCTCCTGGCTAAGAGAGGAGGTAATGGATATATTACACTGCCAGACTTTAAATTGTACTA
>PVHY01017395.1:18773-31651 GCA_004024945.1 Uropsilus gracilis
AAAAAAAAAAAAAAAAAAAAAAAAAAAAAAAAAAAAAAAAAAAAAAAAAAAAAAAAAAAAAAAAAAAAAAAAAAAAAAAAAAAAAAAAAAAAAAAAAAAAAAAAAAAAAAAAAAAAAAAAAAAAAAAAAAAAAAAAAAAAAAAAAAAAAAAAGTGAATCTAGACTATTCCCCTATAACATACAAAAACAAGCTTAAAATGGATAAAAGATCTGAAACCATAAAATACATAGTGGAAAATATGGACAAAACATTCCAAGACTTGCAATTCAGAAACCTCTTTCAGGACACTACACATGCTAAAAATATGAAGGAAAAAAAAAACACTTGGAACTACATCAAATTAAAAAGCTTTTCTACAGTAAGAGACAATAATCAAAACAAAAAGAAACCCAACCAAATGGGAAAAAAATTTTGCTCTCCATATGAGTGATAAGGGTCTGATATCAAAGATTCACAAGGAACTCACACAATGTAACAAAAATAAAGCAAATAGCCCAATCAAAAAAATGAGAAGAGCTAAAAAGACACTTCTCTAAAGGGGAAATACAAAGGCCCAATAAGTATATGAAAAAATGTTCTACATCACTTATAGTCAGAGAAATATTAATCAAAACCACAATGAAATATCACCTTACACAACTAAGAATGGCCCGATTTAAAAAAAAAGGGGGGGGGGGCAACAACAAGTGTTGGCGTGTATGTGAAAAAAAAGAAACATTCTTACACTGCTGGTGGGAATGTTGTTTGGAAAACCCTCAAACTCAAACTACTGAAAGTAGAACTACGGCTCAAACCAGTAATTCTACTGGGAATCTACCCAAAGTCCACCAAAACACTAGTTCAAAAAAATACCTGTGCTCATATGTTTATAGCATCACTAGTTACTATAGTCAGAATATGGAAACAACCCAAATGCCCTGAAACAGATGAATGGTCAGAAAATTATGGTACATTTACACAATGGAATATTATTCTGCAATCAAAAAAGTAAATTTGATGCATTTGTGATAACATGGATGAACCTAGAAGGAAGCTGCTAGCAGAAATAAGACTGAAAGACATAAAACAACACTATTTTCAGATAATATGATAGTATATATTGAAACTAAAGATTACACTGCAAAACTATTAGGGACAAAAAAATCAGCTACAGTAAAGTGGCAGATTATAAAATCAATATACAAAAATATGCTGTGATATTATATATAAAACACAAAAAATTTTAAAATAAAGAAGACAATCCTAGTTAGTGCATCAAAAATAATGAAGTCTCAGAAATTCGCTTAGTAAGGGAGATAAAAGACAAACAAAAATGTTATAAGACATTGTTAAAATAATGGGCAAAAGAATGAAAATAAGTTCTATCTTGTTTTTCTATATTTCACATATTTATTTTGTTTAGCATAGTCCCTGCTAATTCCTTCCAAATTGCCACAAATCACATGAATTTATATTT
The DNA here is from genome assembly GCA_004024945.1 of Uropsilus gracilis. NCBI lineage: Eukaryota > Metazoa > Chordata > Mammalia > Eulipotyphla > Talpidae > Uropsilus > Uropsilus gracilis. The sequence continues at coordinate 20,231 of PVHY01017395.1, forward strand.
TTTACTGAATAATATTTCATTGTGTATATCTAGCACATCTTCAGGATCCACTAATCTATTTGGCATTTAGGCTGTTTCCATTGCTTGAGTATTATAAATAGTACTTCAGTATATATAGGGGTATAAGTTTACTTTCTGAATTAATGTATTTGTATTTTTGAGTTGCTGGGTCATATGGCAGATCCACTTTTAGTCTTCTGAGAAACATCCATTTATTTTTCCACAGAAAAAAATTAAAATCAACCTTTGAAACTTAATCATAGAACTGAGGTACCTATCTGAGTAGCTAGGAGAAGGTGAAAACAGTCGAGAGAGCACAATGAACTATGGTGAAGGAGTATGAATATCTTGGTGGTGTGTGTGTATGCTATGGAGTCTATACCTGAAGGAGGAGATTCTATACTTTCAAAATACTAACAATGATGTAAATCAATATTACTATAGCAAACAATTTATTTTTAAAAGTGTATATATTAGGAAACATCTAGATAATAACAAGAAGACCAAAAAATAAATATTTCATCTCATAAATTACAATAATTACTATGTTCTAAATGACTCTTTTACCAAAGCCACATACATACTGAATCTCCAGCAAGCTTATTGTAGATTTCTTCAAGTAAATAGAGGAAATATTTCTGGAATTTGAATAACTAAAGCAATTGTAAAATAAGTACAAGACAAGGATGTCAACTTTCACTACTACTTGTAAAATAAGTGCAAGTCAAGGATGTCAACATTCACCACCACTTAGCAAAGATAAAGTAGTCAAATTGAGAAAGAAGTAATAATTATCATTATTTGAAGATGGTTTATAATAAATATGTAACTGAAGATCCCATGGAAAAATCAATTTAATTAAACCATTTCAGCTAAGTTATAGGCTACAAATCAACATACACAAATCAGTAGCCTTTCTATATATAAACAATGAATTAGAGGTCTTACAAATAAAAAAACTCATTCCATTTACAGTCAAACCTACAAATAAACCTAACAAAGGAGGTGGAGGGCCAGTACCAGGTCCTTATAACTATGAAATAGCTAAAGGAAATAGTATAAGAAACAAAGAAATGAAATACTACTCCTTGCCCATGGATTTGAAGGTAACATTGTCAAAATTGCCATCCTATCAAAAGCAATTAACAAATTCAGTATAATCCCAATAAAAATCTCAATAACATTCTTCAAATAAATGGATAAAATGAAAATTAAATTAACAAAGAACCACAAAAGATTCTGAGCAACCAAAACTTTCCTGAAAAAAGGGAAAAATAATGGTATCACACTTCCCCACCTCAAAGTATAATACAAAGGCATAATAATTAAACGGCATGGTATTGGAACAACAAGCAGATGTAACATAATTGAGAATATAGAACTAAACCCACACCTATATGAACAAGTAATATACAATGAATGATACAATATTATATACTGGAACAAGGAAATCCTCTTCAATCAATGGCATTGGGAAAACTGGACAGTCACACATAGATTAAGACTAGACCACTATCTCACACCATATGCAAATATTAACTCAAAATGGATCACACACTTAGATGTTAAGACCTGAAAGAATAAAATACATAAAAGAAAACATAGGAAAAACTCTTAGTGACAATATCCTAGTGACATTGACTTCATGTATTTTTTTTACTTCTATATTCACCTATAGTATGAAGAAAAACATAAAGGAATATAAACATTTGGGACTATATTAAAAAAAAATAGCTTGCATAGTGACAGAGACCATACATAAAGAGAAGAGATACCTTAGTGGTGGGAGAAAATATTTGCAAACCACACACCTGACAAAGGAATGTTATCCAAGATCTACAATGAGCATACACATTTCAAGAAGAAAATAAGTGACTCAATTAAAATTGAGACCTGCAGAAGACCTACATAGGTGCTTCTATAAAGAAGACATACAAATAGCCAAAAGGCAAATTATCAAACTTTATAATCACTTATTTTCAGCAAAATGCCAAATAAAACATAATCCCACCTCATATCTGAGAGAATGGCCCACATCAAAAAGATCAGAAACCTCTAGTATTGGCAAGGAGTGTAGTAAAGGGAACGCTCCCATACTGTTTGTGAGGATGTAGATAGGTGCAGTCCTGTGGAAAATGTGCAAATACTTTATAATAGAAAACAAATATATTTGTTATACTACCCAGCAATTCGCTTTTAGTATATATACCAAAAAAATAAAAGTTGAGGGAAAACATGCACTTCCATATTAATTTCAGCACTATTCATAATAATTAAAGTAATGGAAATAATCTACATAGCTGAATGTAAATGAGTAGAAAAGTGAGACATGTTGTATATAAACAGTGTAGTATTACTCAGATATCAAAAATATAGACTCATGACATTCCCAGTCACAAATAAGTGGATCAATAATAATGTGTTATATATGCACACAATGGAATACTACTCAGCTATCAAAAATATAAACTCATGACATTTGTAGCCATGTGGTTGGAGCTGGAAGGAATTATGCTAAGCAAAATTAGAAGGACAAACACAAATACTGGATGGTGTCACTTGTGTGTGTAATATAGAAAAACAAAACAAAGGGTCAAACTAAGACAAACTTTAAAACCAACCTTTGAATTCTCACCATAGATCTGAAGCATTCATGAGGAAAAAGTGAAAACATGATGGGGAAAGAGCACAATAGATTATGGTAGAAAACTTTGAGTCTTTTGGTGGTGGGAGAACTATGGTGATAAAACCTAAGAGAGAAAATACTATACACTGAAAATACAAACAAGAATATAAAACTATGGTGCTTCATTTTATAAATAGATATTTTTTTAAAAAAAGACATGTGTTTAATGTTGTGAGGAATAAATAAAATTATGTAAAGTATTTAGAATGGTGCTAGAATAATGATCAATGAATATTATTTCAATGTATGTTAATTATTGTTATTATCTGCATCTCTGTGATTATTAAATTGATAGTAAATTATATTAGAAAAGTAAATACCAAAATCTAGTTTGCAAACTCTGATGTGCATTTTGCTGCTCTAACCCTCTCAGCTCTTACTGGCTGTGTCTTTCCCATATCTATGCCCTTGTGATGTCTTGACTAAATCTAAACTCTCTAAACAATACATCAGTTTTTCTTTTTCTCCAGAAATTTACCCAGACTCAGTTCCATTCCTCAAAGTTTTCCCTATTAGGAAACAAAGGACTTTGCTAAGATTATATCAGTTGAAGATGAATTCTTCTGTAATCAATGTGTTTTTTGATCACTTGCAACATGTAAAATGATATTATACCTTAAACCAAATAAAAAAATATAATACTTCCAGAAGGCCCATTTTGATGAAATATCAAATAGAATATTTATAGAATATTTAACAAACTATATTCTCCCAGTTTGGAGGATTCATATACTTTTTAAACTATAACTCACAGTAAGAAAATATATTGCACATATCCATATCTTTTATATAACATATGCAAGTGTACATAGTTAAAATATTAATATTTCAAACATTTGTATATCTTAAAGCATTCTGTATTATTTTCCACTCTATTATATTAAATTTTAAAAATGTCAGCCATGTATTATTAAATTAATTTTACAACCCATTATTGTAAAGATATCCATTTTGAAAACCACTGTTCTTATTCCACCACTACAGTGTTATACAGAAAGTTAAACTTAGTCCACAAAGTTTGCTTTTTATTTTATAGCTCATAAAGGCATAATGACAAAATAATGAAGTTAACTGACCACTTCCTCAAGATACAGAAAATCTTGAGGAATATGTTGAATAAATACTTTTAAAAAATGCTTTAACTTCTAATATAGCAGGTACTCAAAAATTATGTTGAAGGGATTTGTAGAACCAATGAGTGATTTGCATGTAACCCTTATGTAATGCTATTAATGAAGTGAGGCATGGTGGAGAAATTTTGGGAAAAGAATCCCTGAAAACTTACTGAGAAAAAAAAAAACATTTTTAGAACAATGATTGGAACTCAATGTAGTAGAACTCAATCTCAAGAAAATATGAATCCTGTGTGCATAACTTAAAGCCTTAAAAAATAAAAACCTACTTTGTTAAATATTAGGATGTGGAAAACAAATATATACAGTGAATAGGGTATTGAATTTTCAGAGGAATTTACAGTACTACAGGAGAAATATGTATAAGCCACCTTCTCTCTAAGTAACCTTATCACAATATGATAGACTTTCAGTTTTGAGGTATCCTTTGCTACTCATTTTCGGTATTACAACTGCTTCTCTCAGTAATTTACTATTTTATTTTATTTTATTTTATTTTATTTTATTTTATTTTATTTTATTTTATTTTATTTTATTTTATTTTATTTTATTTTATTTTATTTTATTTTATTTTATTTTATTTTATTTTATTTTATTTCACCACCATCCCCAGGAAGAGTGACTCCAACCAGTTTGCTGAGTTTCAATGCTTATGAACCTGGAAGGAATCATATTAGCAGAATTAAGTCACAAAGAAAAAGACAGAAACCAAATGGTCTCACTAATATATGGGATATAGGAAAAACAAACAAAAGGCCAGGAGAAAAAGTCAAAACAAGCTAACAACCAAACTAAAGTACACAGAAGGATGGGAGCAGTCAGAGAGGGGAGATAGTGGGAGAACCCCAGGGAATACAAAGACATGAAATATATGTAATTTAATAAAATTATTTATATAAAAATTGTAAAAATAACAGTAGTAATTAGACTGACTGGTAAGGACTTGGTTTTGTACATTCATTTTTTTTGTATGTTTGTTTTACTTAAAACCAGCAAACTGTCAGCAGAGATGAGCACAGAGCAAGGCAGGGGATGGTGAAGTTGGGAGGGATGGGCACAAGAACTTAAGATGGTGGTTCACAGGTGACCAGGTGGTAGAAGCATCTCCGGGTATACAATGATGTCAAAAATATACACATGGGCAAACAAATAAAAAAAATTAAAAAGAAAAAGCAGGAAGAAAAAATTTTGTTTTATATATTTGACTGGTTTGTTTTATTAATGTTGAAAATGTAACATTTCTTTTTTTTTTAAACAAACCTCTGATGTTCCAGCCTAATATAGAATATACCTAAAAACTATACAAAAATATATGCAGTTATGTCAATGCATTAACTTCTATTTTTTCAATTTCCAGTGGAAAACTTAGTTGGGTAAATTAGTGCAAAATATCGGTGATTTTTTTTTAATATCAATATGTGGATGGCTCAAAAATATATTAATTGAGATTGAATGATTAAATTACTTTTGAATATACTAGAGAAATTTTATTTTTCCAAAATATTGTTGAGGAAGTTCTCCAGTTTTACTCCAGTTTTATTGTGACATTCAATAATCTCCCAAAGGGATTCACTTAATTTCAAAAATAATAAATGAAAATTATCAGTGCCTGAAAATGGTCACTGAATCAAAATTTTCAAGTCTTTCTGGATGTCAATTGCATTAGGGAGAACTACCATAATTTCCTAGTGTTTATATATTCTTATATAAATTCAATAACTATAATTTGTCTTTTTAAATAATTGCTACTTTTACATAATCAGAATCTTTTCTTTTTCAGAAAATAAGCTAGTGCCTCTCTTCCCAATCATTTGTCCAAAGTAATTTTTTTGGTGAAAATGAAACTGGACCTTTATGAATGAAAGATGGGGAAAGTAGTCATAATAATTGCAACCAAATGAATTTTTCTTCTGAGTCTTTAAGCCTCTGCATTTTTCTGTTAGTTTTACTTTGCTTATAATGTCCAAAGTTAGGTCCATCTGACTGCATATTTCCAAAAGCAAAGCCTTTATTGCTACTTTCTTATAAAAAATCAAAATGTACTTCATAGATGAATATAAACTATCATTTTGAATTATCAACTGTACATAATTTGGGGAGGTATTTTTAAAGAATTTGAAATGTATTTTCCTGCTTCTAGTTGTTTTTGATTTTTAGTCAAATTTTCCTTTAAGAGATGAACAATGCAGTAATTTTGGTGGCATTTTTTTCTGAACATAATAATATGCCTGTGATTGACCAGAAAGAGATTTTTTTCTCAAAATATTATAAACAAAAGTTACTTTGTCCAGGACCCATTGGACTATATTTAGGAAACTGGAAATTGTCTAATATAAAAATGAACTTTCCTCAGTACAGTGGGCTTCCCCATGTATGTATCATGGGAAAAAAATAACATTGGAAAGGCAAATACTATTATTTTTATCCTCACCGCTTCATGAATTTATGCATGAGTTTATCCATTTTAGAGTTTTGGAAAGTCTGTGAGTACATTATAATTTGAATAAGGGAATTTTTAGATCAATGAGAATTTTTTTGTAAATCAAGAAATGGAGAAAGATTAAAATTTGCAAGACTGCAAAAAAAAGGACAGCTAAGGAAAGAAAAAATAACATAAGCATAGCTAATATATGGAGTAAAGAAGGAATGGTAGTAGAAAAAAAAGGAGTAAAAAAAGGGAATTAATGAATGAAAAAATAAAAAGAAACAGAGAAAGAGAACCAGAAAAAAGGAAGAAGAAATTAATGGATAACCTTTTCATTCCATCAATGTTACCTATTTCAGCTACTATATTGCAAAAAAAAAAAAATTATTCTTCCATAAAGGAAAAACAATAATGAATCTTTATCTCAAATTAATGATATCATAAAATCTTGATCTTAATATTGCATATTTGGTGTAATTTATAAGAAAAGTCTTTGTAGATTAATCAATAATTATCTAGTCTCAAACTGGTAAAGTGGATAACTATGCCCTAATTACACAATTTGGAAGGATTTTTAAAGATTGTCAGAATTCAAATGAACGTTTAATACTAACACTATAATTTACAATGTGATAGGAATCACAAAATAAATACTCAGAATCAATAATGAAGCAAGATTTACACTTCAGAGGAAATAACAATCATGTAAAATAGTAAAAGAATACCATAATTATTTATCATAATAATTATCATAAAACTCTTGCTTTATGAGTTTTATATGAACAGGAAGAACCACAAAGGAGCTGAGAGATAAAAGGTAAATATGATTAAAGGATGAAAGCTCATTTTAAATTTTCAATGTCCATTTTTCTTCCAATTTTATGTGCATGATATCTAGGATGGAAATTATTCTTTTTCCCTATATTTCTTTTTAGTGAAATAGTAGCTGAAACTATGTCCCTACTTCCAAATATGATAAACGCTACTTAAAGAATGGGCATTTTTATGGAATTTATCAAAGAAAGAATAAAGAGCATCTGCAAAGGAAGACTAAGTTTAGTAATAACTTTAGGGGAAAAAAAAAACAGCACAGTTCCTGTTTCCTAACCATTGGCTAACTAAATTGACTAAGCTGAGAAATATATAAACATTTATAGTGGAAGTAAATACTATTAACAAAGATATTTTGTTGTGAAGGCCAAACACAAATTTGTTTTTATCTACTGTTCGAGACAGCTCAGCTTCTATCCTGAAGGATATCTTGTCCTTATGTGCTTTGGCAGCTCTCCAGGTTCCCCTGGGAGAAAGCAATATCGCTATTTACATATCAAAGCAAATGAAGGATCCAACCCCATTAGACTGCTAAGGGAATGTGAAAGTACTCTATGAATTAGGAATTTCAACAATTTTCCTTCTGAACACCAGGCTACTTCCCAGTCTGTCACATCACTATGTGGCACACTGTAGTATCTCACAGAGAGGCACTAAAGATAGGTGTAAGAGTTAAAGACATAAAGTGGCTATAAAATTATTTCATTGTATCATTTTAATTATTTTACTGCATTTTTATTTTATTAATAATTGCTTGAGTAGATATATAGGGAACTGTAAAGTTAGTCCCAGGATCTGGTCCATTCACACTGGTGTTTCTGTTTTGGACAATTTCAGAATTACAGAGAGAAGTACCTAATTACAGTCACGCAATTCATGACAAGGATGAGTTCCCCATACCCAAAAAGTACTAAAATAAATTAACTCTTACATATTGTTATAATTCAGTCTCTATATTGTAGGATTTCTTAGTTGCTTGCTCTTTGTGCAACTGGGAGTGTACAGTATCATGTGTAGAAACAAATGCTAAGGCTGACGTGGGGCTTAAAAGCAGATCTTCATCAAGTTTCTCTTGCTCATGTGGCACTGAAAACTTCCCCTGAAGGTATGGGGGAAAAGAAAACTGAAAATATGAATTTAATAACAATAGCATAACAACAAAAAACAATCAGAATACAAAATATTTGTGGATGTCTTCTTTCAGATTTGTTTAAAAGGTTTCCACTAGCCTTTAAATATTTTCTTTCATAATTGAACTGTATTACCTGTCAAATTTTAGTCATCCTAAAATTGCATTTTTTCTTTCACTATATGACATTGGTATTTTTTTTCATTTAATCTTCAATTCAATACTGCCTTTTAAATGACATGATGTTTATAATAGCAAACATCATGATTCCTCATATTTACAAATTTCTCTTAAAATTCCTTTAAGAAGGCCCTAATAGAAGTCATCCCAAACCAGAGAAGAAGCTTTTTCCTTTTCCATCAAACATTTCTTCATTATTCTCCCTTCTCCTCATTCTTCTCCTCCTTCAGAATTCTCTCTCCTTTTCTTCTTCCTTCTCCCTTTCCTTAAACATTTATTGGTTTCTAAGTATGAGTTAGGAATTATTTAGGCATTAGGCATTATAAAATTAAAGTGCTTTCCATGAAGTATCTCTCTATATACAAACCTGTACCTCGGTGATGTAGCAATGTTAAAATGCAAGGACCCTTTGTTCAAAGTTTCTTATTTGCCCCTTTAATTGTAGCTACAAACATTTCTTGACATAAAATTATTTGCAGATTCAAGTACTGATTATTTAAAATTCCCTGCAGCTTTGGGTGTATGGAGAAAACATTCAATTTCAATGTTCTGCTGTTTCATGTTTACTCCTAAAATTTTATGACAATATCATACAGGCCAGAGTATAATGCCAAAATCTCAAAGACACAGAATATTCTTGAAGTTATTGAAAATGATTATTATATTTTCTTTTAATGAATGCTTATTGAGCATCTGTCATGTATCACACACTGTTGTATATGCTACAAACATAAATTAACTAAAATAAATTCCAAATAAAGAGATAAATCTTAGTGAAGAAAAGTAATGAATATAAGGGAATGATAATGAAGAAATTATGAAATCAAAGGAATGATGTCTTTTTTTTCCAAGTGAATAATGGTAATATAATATTGTTATATTTCTGAGTCTCTACTAGACTTCAGGTAATGTCCAGAATTTAGTCATTATTTTTTAAAATAAATTAAATAGTTGAAGTTCAGGATATTAAGTAACTTCTCTAAGTGTAAATAAATAGCAGAGGCAGAACCCACATTTTTATCTTATTACATACACATTATGATATAGTAGTTTGCCATCATTTTATAGTGCTCTTTCTAATGTAGTCTTTTAAAATATTTTTAAAGCATCATCTCTTTCCAAATATTTTTATTTTACTTCTGTTATAATTTATGCTATAATTAGGTTGTACTTTAAATATCTTAATTTTCATTTTTTTTCTTTTCTGCATATGTCATGTTCAATAAGACTAATGATTCAAATCTTGCCAATCTCACAGGGTTTGTGAGAAGATCAAATGATGTAAGAAGTTAAAAGAGGCCTTTGGAATTTAAAAAACTAGAGAAGTACAAGTTATTATTTATACTAAATATTTCAGTTCCAAAAATTTTCTTAGCTTGAAGTTCTGCTTTCACTTTTATGTGTGATACGTGTGGCTGCTGAATTCATCTTTGTACATTTGGAGGTTTCCATGCTTTGTCTCTTTCAACTACATTTCATTGATTTATAGTTAGTGTTTTGATTTAGCAATGGTTACTTGTTCATTTATAAAATATAGTCACTTAATTAATCACTTGTAAATTAGCTACCATTGTTTACTTTCATTTTCCATTTTTATATAATGCTGTAGATGCAGGCATATATCTGCATCTATAGTTCTACAATATGTTATGCCATTGCTAAAATTGAATTTAACTAACCTAAGCTTCACTTTTGTTTGCTGACATATGCATTCAATAAACTTTAGGTCTTTGACATTCCATGAATTTTCAATATGTTTGTAGCATTTTTTATAAATTCATTTGTATGTCATATTCCAAGTGGTTATTTTTGGGACACTTTTGTATAACATTTAGTCAGAGCTAAGTAGTCTTTGTGTTGTTCATGTCTAATAATTTTATATGCTTCCACTGATTTTTGTATTATATGTTTATTTGTACATTAACCAGCATCTTGTTTTTATAAGATCTATAATATCTTATGACATCTAAGTTATAACATATTTGTTATTTCACTTAAGAAATAGTAGATCATTTCTGATCTATTTAGTAGTTTTTATTTTTCCCCACTTTGTTTTTTCAGTAGCTACCTTAAACAACTAGAGATTATTAACCCCAAAGACCTAATAATTTAAAAACATACATCTTAGCTCATTTTACTCTCCATTTCTATTTTCCTCTGCATTTTGGTACTAGATCTTAGAATGTTTGAATCTCAGGGAATTGTAGTCATTTCAATTATAGACATTGCTTGATACCAAGGTGATGGCCATATTGTACCCAGAGTGAAAATAGAGTGACCTGAACTTTTTAATCATTCATTAATTTTCATTAAGTTATTTCTTGAAAATATTTCATATGTTCCAAAATATTTGCAATAAAAATGAGTTCCCTAAGTTCTATCAGCTGCTTCAAATGAGTATATTTCTTAAAATTATGAAAAGCCTTATCATATGATAGGCACCCTACGAAGATGCAATATGAAGTCTTGTGGGCCACTTTTAATGAAAATTGTGCAGATGGCTTACAGTCTTATTTTACGTACCCTTAGGAAAAGTTAAGTGACCTCCTTTCTAGTCCAAGAATTCCACATTTTATAACTGATATGCATGGGAGAAGGGGAGTTAAAATTAAGTGTCAATAATGAGCAAGTGTATGATTTTCATAAATACATATAGTTCTTCCTAAATTTGTAGGATGTTGTCATTCATATGCATTCTTCTTAGACTTAATTTGAATTTACATGTAGAAACATGTGTTTGTATCTTCCCAGTGCAATATGACTATGTCTGAAATCATATGAATTAGAGTATTGTAAATAATTTCTTATAATAAAAAGAAAATGGACTCTAGACTCAAGTGATTGCTCAGAGTAAATTGAAAGTTTTCAAAAAATAAATTAAATTGTTAGATTTTTAAAATCAGAACAATTGAAAAATATATGTATGACATCTCACAACATGGGATTTAATCCACAACTATTTTAGCACAGACTTGGTTTGGATTAGGTGTTATGGGACACAAGGTAACATGATATGAATCCTGTACTTAACAACATG
>PVHY01017396.1:0-31508 GCA_004024945.1 Uropsilus gracilis
GAAATGACATCATTATAACATTGGACCTTCCAACCCATGACCATGGTTATCTCCTCATTGGCATCTTTTATTTTTTGGTTTGTTTGCATATAGAAATAAGATTGTTATATATTGAGCATGTCCTCAACTCCCATATTATTGCTAAATTCACATATAATTCCACAGATTATCCACTGATTCTTTTGAATTTTCTACATAAAAATTCTACATAAAAATTTGAAAATTTCCCTCCCATTTTGCAGAGGGAAAACATGTTTGCAGTAACATGTGATAATCAGTATATGTGTTAATCACATGTTAATCAAATCCAGAATCTATGACATACTCTTAGAAAAAAATTTTGTAAAGGTAAAACACCTGTGAAAAATGCTCAAAAGACTTGAATGTTTTCTTTGAAAGAGACTATCCAAAAGGTCAGTACATCTATGAAAAGGTACCTTAGTTCACTAGTCATTAAGAAACTAGAAATTACAATTAGAATGTGGTACCACTACACATCTCCCAGAATAGTTAAATTGAAGTGGCAAGACCAGTTTCAACAAAGACCAGTTGAAACTCTCAGATGCTATTGGTGGAACTTAAAATTAATAGGACCACTTTGGAAAGCTATTTAACAGTGTCTGCTGAAGTTTGACATACCCAAAGATTTATATATGTATGTTACCAAAGGATGTGTACCAGAATATTCATAGCAACATTATTCTTAGTATCCCAAACCAGGAAATTACCCAGATGTCCGTTAGTGGTGGCATGGAAAAATTACAGATTGTCCTGGTAATAGGATACTAACAGTAATGAGAAGATCAAACTGCAAGTATATTCAACAGTAAGTGTGAATCTTAGATTGTTGAACAAAAAAAACAGACCAGGAGTGCAGACCTTTTCATTGACATAAAGTTCAAAGCCAGGTACAACTTGTCTATAGTGTTAGTTGTCAGGTCACTTTTCTTGGGGTGGAATAAGGCTGGATGGCACCATGAAGGGCGCATAGGGTGTGCTAGAAGTTTTTGTTCTTTGATTTGTATGCTGTGTATGAATGTGGGTTTTTTTGTTTTGTATCCCTGCAACTTTACATATAGATTTTGTGCATTGCGTATTTTTTTTCCTTAGTGAAAACTTAATGACAAACTGTGGTATTGGGCTACAAGAAAAGCAGATTTTACAATATGGATTCCTTACTGTTAAATCATATGTCTTGGTTATTTTGGTAATTCACAAAGTAATTTTACTAGAGTTTAATACTGTCCAGTAGACCTTTTTGAAATGATAGGAATATACTTTGTATTCTTCTTTACCAGTTTCCTGTTATCCAGAAGTAAGAGTGTTCCTACCTGGGTCTGGAAATGCTCAAAATTATCCCATATAGATTAATGGTAACAGCGCTTTTGAGAACCAAAAAATAATCTACCAAATTATACCAAATAGAATGTCTCCTTTTATTTTTATCACGTCTTGAATTTCAGTCTCATGAATACTGGAATTAATAAGAGATATATTTATAATATTGTATGTTGGAAGAAGTTACTAAAAATTGCCTTTTTGAAAAGGATTAGAAATGTGGTGCATGTTATAATAAGTAATTTTCTTCATGTATCATCAGCTTTAGTGCATTGATGTTTTATGAATTATTTGTCGGTAGCTTTTGAATAAGTGAAATTTTCCCTCGTCCCTGCATAGTTTGTTCTAACGCCCGTGCGCTGTGGGCACTCTTCCAGAGCCGGGGCCGTCCAGTCTCGGCAGCATGCTGATGCCGGTCCAGGAGACTGCTTGGGAGGAGCTCATCCGCACTGGCCAGATGACACCGTTTGGCACCAAGATACCTCAGAAACAGGAGAAAAAGCCGAGAAAACTAATGCTCGATGAAGCCTCGGGCTTTGAGAAGTATTTGGCAGATCAGGCAAAACTGTCCTTTGAGAGGAAAAAACAAGCTTCCACTAAAAGAGCAGCTAGGAAAACTCAGGCCGCTGTCACTTCGCAGCTAAGCTCCGTGTTCAGTGAAAACAAACCAAACAAGAAGAGCCCAGTTCTCTCGAAGACCGACAAGCGCTTGAAGAAGCACATCAGGAAACTCCAGAGGAGAGCTCTTCAGTTCCAGGGGAAAGTGGGCTTGCCCAGGGGGAAGAAACCGCTGGAGACTGAGGCTAGGCCCCAGGCTGAGGGAGACTCTGAGGGGGAGGAGTGGGAGGAGCCCGAGTACTTGCCCTCCGAGGAGGAGCTGGAGGGGCAGGAGGAGGCGGCTGAGGGTCCTGAGCTGTCAGGCGGAGAGGCCACAGACTACCAGCTGAAGCCTCTTCGCAAGCACCGGAAACCGCCCAAGAAGGTCACGGTGCCCGAGATTGACGACGACTTTTTTCCAAGTTCTGGGGACGAATCTGAAGCGGCCGGCGGAAGCGGAGGTCGGAAAGTAGTGAGATGCCGCGACGACGGAGATGAGGATTATTATAAGCAGCGGTTAAGGTCAGTCTGCAGATTGCACACAGACTCTCTCTACTGGTTTGTCTTGGGGGACAGGCTTACTCTTAATAATCCTAGGTCCAGTTAATAGGTTAGATCCCCCTTCATTCAAAGGTTGGGCTTCCCACAGCCTCCTTCTGCTGGAACCAGCAGCCTTCCTGGCTCTTCAAAAAAAGTGGATCCAAAATGCTTCAACTTCTAGATCATTACTTAGATTCATAGGCAAGACTAAGAAGTAACGAACCCTAAGGGGGAGGGCTGGGGAAGAGGTTGACGAAGGCTGAAGCTTAAGTTTTGCTCCTGGGATGACTTTTCCCCAACTCTCAACTGATCTATCTATCTATCTATCTATCTATCTATCTATCTATCTATCTATCTATCTATCTATCTATCTATCTATCTGTCTGTCTGTCTGTCTGTCTGTCTGTCTGTCTGTCTGTCTGTCTGTCTGTCTGTCTGTCTGTCTGTCTGTCTGTCTGTCTGTCTGTCTGTCTGTCTGTCTGTCTATCTGTCTATCTATCTAATCTATCTATCATCTAATCCTATCTAATCTATCATTTCTGTATGTAGGGAGGACCTAGTTTTTCGTAATTTTCCACTGGCCTTTCTGGATGAAGGTTGACCTTCTACTTTCCCTTTTGTTAATTATAACGGCAGATGACCTGCATCACATATATACTCTCACCTTTTAAAAGATGCAGCGTAGTTCTCTTCACAGATAATTTGAGGATCTGTGACCTGAATCCAGTTCTTATTGCTGGTACACCCACACTATAGTGCTATAGTAATACATCGTTGAAGGGTGGTTTAAACTTGTCATTTTTCAGAATTCCAACTTTAAAATTATTTTGTACACTTAATACCTGTAAAGTTGTTTAAGGGAAATTGCTCAGTACTCTTGAACAATGAGCTGTGTCAGTCTTTTTCTTAACTACTGTAGAGAATTAATAAAAGTGTTAATCTCAAAGTATTGATTATAAATGGAGCAATATATTCTGCCCATTAAAGTGGGTCAATATTTATTATATTTTAAATGAATCAGAATCTTGATCAAGAGTAATTTCTTTTGATTGAATTTTAAATGTGGGTTTACTTTAACTTTATGGCAATAAGTTTTCTTAATAATGTTAAGACTGTAAAACAATTATTTTCAAAGCCATAGCATAAGCCAGTTTTTTTGCTATAGTTATAGTAAGATCTTAAATTAATTTCAGAAATATCAATAACTAATTATTGCTAGAATGCTATATCTCTTAAAGTGTTTTAGCTGAAGTGATTAAGGCTACAGATAGCCACATTGAAATGGTTGTGCTCTCATCTCTTTGGTGCTCTGGACTGGGGATGTGAACAAAAATGAAAGGCTCAGGATTGGGAAGAATATTAAGACCTTTGAGAACCAGTTGTTCCTTAGGTTTTGTTTCTTCTGGTTGAGCTTTGTAGATGAATTGAACTTAAGATGATATTCCCTTGAGTGAAGAAAAAGATCTTTAGGATCTCTTGCTGCAGTTTGGTGATAGATGATCAGAATAAAGCCACATAACTTACAACATTGAAAATGAGTTCATCTTAATGTTTGGAATTTAGGAACGTGTATCCAGGGTAGGCACTTTTTATTGTACTTAGCATATGTGTTTTCGTTGTAGTCCTGTTCATTATAATGCTCTTTTAAACTCTCAGGAGTGAAAGTGGGTGACTCCTAGACATCGCCTCCCGTTATTTTCCTAACTTTCAGAGTATTAGTGTTTTGTTAATTCTAGGTTAGTCCTAACTAGCTGCTTTTGTTTTAGCTGATGCTTGGTGGGACTTTCCTGCCAGGCTTTTCTCTATCCTAAACTTTTCTGGAACTGGATGGTAACACATGTGGCACTACTTTTTCTGATCTAGTTCAGGACCTCAGGTAGGTTTTAACTGTTGCTTAAACTGCTTATGTATTTTGCCTTTCCCACATTTTTCTCTTGCCTCTTTCTGTATTTAAATCACATCTGAAACCTGTCTCCACAATGGTCTTCCTGATTTTCATACTTCTGAAAGTGAATGAGAATAAATGAGCCACTTCTTAGAAGGGAATGTTCTGTGGATTCTTGCTCACATTAGCGATGTGTACAGATCCTATAAAACATTTGAGATTTTGAACTTTAAATTTCATGGCACAGAGTTCCCATTAGGATATGACTCAGTTTTGAGAGTTAGTTCTTAAAACATTGCTGCTTTAGAAAGCTAGGACCAGAAACCAATTTAATACCTAATAGAAATAATATTTTCAGTGTTGGAGTGATAGGTTTCTCTGTGGAACACTGACATGTCACTTACCTTGTCCAGTCTGCATAGCCAGAGTTTCCTGGAAAATCAAGTGTTTCGTACAAGTGCCTTTCCCTTCAAGGTGATCATAGACCAGTAGTCTTTGTTGCCTTAGTGTTCTTGATTCACATCCCAGCTGAAATATGAGATCAACTCCCCTTACTTCATCCTTGCTCTCATAGCATGAATGTCTCTCTGCATACTAGCACTGGCTTTTGGGTTTCCAGCAAAGAGTTTGCAGTCTCCTAGGGAGTGTGGGCACTAATAGGACCTAGTCAGTGTGAAGGGAATAATGAATTCAGACTGCGGCATTTGGAGAAGACTTTGTGGAGAAAGTTTGTTAAGCACAGAGCCTTGTCTGCTAGGTAGTTTAGATAGTTTGATGTGGACCCTAGGATGCAGATTAAAAATTGGCCACATTTGCTTTGAAACTTCGCATGTATCATCAAAAAAGAATATACTTGCTTTGCTTCGGAGGCATATTACTACTTCAAGGGTCTCATTCGGATGGCCTTGGTGACTAGTGTGGTTGGTGGCTGTGGTCTGCAGAGAGAGGCCTAATTTCTATGCTGTCCACATTCAGACAGGGAAGTCACATAACCCTTGCCTCACTGGCCATCTCCTGTCTTGTGCAGTGGTAGGTAGTCTGTCCATGGGGAAACTGAGACTTGGTTCCCTGGGAAAGTGTCACAATCCATTAGTGATATCTGTATCTGGGGCATGGGGATGCAGCCAGCTACTTGCCAGCCTTGACATGTATATAACACAGACAGAAAGTGTAACCAGTTCTTGATTCTTTCCCCTAAAGTGGTCAGTACTACTTTGGGTAGACTTGGGTCATACATCAGGTTACATCATGAAGGAGGGGATGCACTTGTAAGAAAGCCTTATCTCCTGCTGGCATGACTGGTTAGCATTTATAATTAGACTTTAAACCTGTATGCAGAAGCTTTTAATTTTTGCCTGCCATTATTGTTTAAGTTGTAACCTAGGAGCCTTTATTTCCTTGGCAGGAGCAAAGGTGAATGCAAAGGTTCCAGCCCCCAGGTGATTCTACAGAATCACGTGGGAAACCTGCCACTGGAGGTGCTGATTCAGAAAGTGGAGCATGGAGCTATTGGACAGTAAAATTTGAAGTTTTCTCAGGTGGTTCTGGTGTACGTCTAGCTGTCATAATTATAGTGGATTTTAGTGGACTGAAGTAGACTTCATCATGGTTCTTTCAAGTTGATCAGTTTGCCCATAATCTTACTGTGAGGAGGTAGAGCTGGAGTTTGAGGCTGGGACAGGTTGTAAAAATGTTGCTTTCCTTCCATTTGTGAACTGGGAAGAAATGTGTAGTATCTAGGTATGACCACAAGGTGGTGCCAAGAATCAGCACATAACTTCCTCCACCTTTCTGGACTGGAAACTGAATGAAAAACCCTAGCCAGGAATGTGAGGTTGAGAAGAGGATTTGGGGAGATTGCAAGGAGTCCAGCAGACCTAACAAGTATGGTGTGGATGGGAATATAATTTACCTCATGGTCACGTGTAAGCTTAGTCACAATGCCTATTGCTACAACTGGGTTTTAATACATTTTTGTCCCTGAAGATTTTTCTTCTGTCCCATATCTTACATAAATAACTGAGTTAAGAAAGACTGATAACTCTACTCATTGTGTAAATTTTACAGAATATTTTCTAACACGTTGCAAGGCTTAATTCTCTGGGAAAACAGTCTCTTTACAGTTCTTCCCCTTGGAGGAGCTTCTTCTATGAGGCCAGTGGTGAGTTGGGTCCTAACTTGGAGGCTGTGACTGTATACCTGCATGGTTCTAGAAAGGGATGGTTTTCAACATTCTCAGATGCTGCAGTGGGTCAAGCCAAGTAAGATTAATGTTGAACAGCATTTCTGAGGTTTGGAATTTTGGGAACTTCAATGACCTGAGTAAGAGTCATCAGTATTAGTGGATGGGGGTGTGTGTGACAACAGTAACTAGTGTTTTTCAGGGCTTACCACTCGGTAGTGTTTTACTTTCTACAGGTTCTTTGGTTTAATTCTCAAAACTCCCTAGGAGATGGGAGCCTGGGCCCAGAAAGCTAGTCATTTGCCCAAGAGAAAAGTAACTGGAGAAAAAGCGGGGGTCTGAAGATAGTTCTGGTCCTATGGGAATCACCCAGTGGTCTGTCCTATGGGGACTCAGAAGACCATGCCCCAGCAATCTGCATCTCTGTCTCTACTGCATGTTCGCTGGAGGTCCCATTACTGCCAGAAGTGCTGCTACAGACCGTACCCTCTCGAATCTCTGTACCCGGCTGCTCTGACTCCATTACACCATCTTTGTGGAGCCTCTCGTCTTTCAGCCTAGAACTGGCTCCCTTTGCAGTGGAGATTACCCCTGGTTTATCCTGCAGTGGGAGCTTTGTTTGCATTGCACGTGGATTCAGCAGTTTCCAGCTGTACTCAGGCCAAGACAGAATTACGTGGTACAGCTTGATTTGCCTGGGCTATATTTTTAAATCTGAATCATTTGCCCTCTAATACTCTGAACTGAGTAAAAGCTTAATATAGATTTGATCCAGAAACCTAACTATAATGACACAATCGTCGTTCTTACCAGTTTCTGAAAGTTAATTTTTTACTTTTAAGAACTAAACCTATGATATTTTGCCTTTCTTTTAGGAATCTATGTTTCATCTTGGTGGGACAGATTAATACTTATTCCATTTTAATATGTGTTTTTGTAAGGTAACGCTGATTTCCAGCATCATATATTTCTAGGATAACAGGGTCACATCTCCTCAAATATGTGTTACCAGCACCACAACCATTACCAGAGTACCGTAACCCTCCACCATAGCAACTGCTTTTCAAAGGGAGACAAAAACCTCACTCCCTTAAGGAGTTTTCTTAGAGAGCACCTTCACTTCTTTTAAATGACGAAGCTAAGACACAAATGAAGACTAATTCTGTTTCATGCTCTGCACACACCTCTCATTCTCAGCTCCAGTGCATAATTGTCTGCATCAGTCTTCATTTACTCTGTGAGATCTGGACTCCTAACTGAGGGTATTTCATCTGCTCAGATGTGCCAATTAAGTTCACCCAGATAGACCATAAAAAGGCAGCTAAGAAAAGTAAAACCCCAAGTATCTCAATTTAGCAAATTAGGCTAATCTGTAAGGGATTCTTAGCTGTCTAAAATAGAAAACCTATCACACTACAGAAATGCAAACGATATTAAATACCCAGCTTGGTGCCTTGAATATATTTTTAAAAATTAAATTGTACTCACTGTGTTTCTTTTGTGGAATTCTTGCCTGGATATTACAGTGAATGAGGAGTGACCCGGGGGTTGTGCTTTCACCCTTTATTAAACATGACTTAATGTATGATGTTTGACTTTCCCTTCAAAGTCTGATCTGAACTGTTCCAGCTTTGGTAGACCCTCACGACACAAAAATGAAGACAGCAGTAGGGTTCATTTGAATTTCAAGCAGCTCAATATATGATTTCTTTGAAGTTTTGAAGAGGGCGTGTTCATTTTATTAATAAATGGTCTCAGGGTACTAGTATTTGACAGTTCCCATCAATAAACCTATTTTCCCCTTTTTGTGGATTTTTATGGTGTAGGCAGTTGTGTACATTGGTTTAGTATTAAATGTATCTTCAGTGTTTGTTCAGTCTGGAGCATCTTTTGTCAAAAGAACTGCTTACCTGACTACTGTGTTTTTTTTTTGAGATGTTAGCAGGTGTTAAGAGTGAGTTTTGACTCTCCCTGAGTGATTACATCATTGCACGGGAAGGAAAACTGTCTTTCCCCTGGGCGAACTCCAGGCCCAGTCTTTGAACTAAAGTTTCAGAATTTGGTTTGCTCTAGTACAATTGTTTTTGTTGTAGCGATAAAGAAGTCATTTTGCAGGCAAGAGTATGTAACAGGAGTACAGATTCTGGGGCCCAGTTATCTCGATTTGAACCTTCACGTTGGTGGTCTTGGGAAGGTTTCTACTCCCTGCCAACCTTTAACTGTAAAAAAATAATAATGATAGTATCAGCCTCACTGGATTGTAAGGATTAAGTGACTTAAACTTGTAAAATACCTAAAACAGTAAACCTTAATAACTACTAATTGTTATTACTTAAGATGTTTTCTAACTCTGAATTAAAAAAAGATGTATATATATATATTTTATATTGTGTATATAAATTTTAATATATATACATTTCAAAATGCAGCCCGTTCAGAGCGAGCTAGTAGACCTTACTAAAAGAGGTGCTATATAGGAGAGAGATTAGAAATCACGGATCAGGGAATCAGAATATCATTCTCACCTGGCATCTGTGAGGCCTCATCTATAAGATGAGATATGTCACAGGGGCACCTTCTTCAGGGATGAGTTGTAGATTATAGAAGGTAATACATTTCAGATTCTGGCTTATATCAAGCAGTAAATCCTATCCTTTCTTGTTACTTGTATGCCCACTAAATAAAATATTTACTACAGAGATTCTGTTAAGTCAATACGAGGGTCTCTAAGAACCATGAAGAACTTTTTAATATCAACACATATGAAAAGATGACCACTTTCCAAAGGCAAGGGCACCTTAACAATTGGTAGTAGTATTATTCATAACCAAATGGTTACCTGTTATAAACTTAGATTTATTGATGTTAGGTTTTTCTTACCTTTCATGCATGTCTTGTTAATTTGATGAAGGTCCATTAAGTGGTAAAATAGCTATACAAATATAAGTGCATTATTAATAGTTGGGAGAAACAAAATTATTTCTTCTTTGAACACACTAGGGGTCACTAGACATCTGCCCAGGGGACCTTCTGCTGCTCTCACAGCCTGCTCTTTGGTTCTGTGTGGGCTAGGTCAGGGTTATACTTTGGTACTTTGTAGTACTCTGTATTTATTGTGTCCTAGATCTTTCTGCTGTGCCTTGTATAAGATTTTTGCTTTTTTTGCTGTCCTAGGTATGTAGGCAGCTGTGCCCAGAGTAGTCTGTGATAACCTTGAGCTTGGCTGACAATTCAAGTAGAATAGCAACTTTCAAGACATGGGGCTGAATTTAACTTCCGTCTGCTCAAGATTGCAATAGACATGTTGATGTTTTCTTATTTACATTTAGTCTTCAGTCAACTAGAATTCTTTAGTCTTACTGTTTTGTAAGTAATCTTCTGCCAATAATTATAAGGTAGCATCTGATACGTATTTAGTGTAGAGTAATTCCCAAAGGACATAGTACATATATTATCTCAGTTCTGTAAGAACCTATTATTTGTCTCCTGTTGTGGTCAAGGAGATAAACATAGTGATGTTAAATGGCCTTTCTGAAGTTCTGTTCTCACCTTACCTACCATGTAGCTCTCTATCTCCTCTTGGTTTTCAGCTCCCAGTAGGTGTCTTCAGTCTGTTTTTAACTGCACTCTCTAGACTGCCTGCTGCCCAAGTCTCAGGGACTCGTGGAGTTGGAAAACCTCTAGTCACTTCACTTCACTTTGTTCTTACTGTAAATGTTACCTGTACCCGTTTAAAAAAAAATATGAAGGTAGAGACGCAGAAAAAATACTTCCTTTCTAGAAATGGAAAATAGTTCGTGACTAATTTTCTTTTTCTCTCTGTCAGAAGATGAATTCTTCCTTAAGAAGTTGAATCTTTTGCCTCACCTTTTCCTCTCAGTCTAGGGAAGCTGGACCCAGACCAGTGCTCCTGATTCTCCCCATCTGCTAGTGTGCAGAAACCAGTCTCATCAGAAAGTTAACTCACCAGGGAACCCAAAAAGTGGAACTCAGGACTTGAAAATGACTTACAAATGTTACATTGTTCAAAATAACAAGCTTTCCTTTTTTTCCCTTCTTACAAAAATTTTAAATTAAGAATTTCTCTGACTTTGCAGTTGTCCTTTGTCATGGCTCATTTTTGTGGTTACTATTAACCGTGTTTACCTAGTGTACCTAGCTGGGAGTAAGGTCTTGACTCCTTGTGAATAGAAATAGGAAATCCAGTTGGAGGTGAGAAAGAACAGAAACCTCATGGGCCCATTTCTGAATGACTGACTTTGATCCCGTTCAAGTCACACTTCTCTGTTCCTGATGTCCTTATGCCTAGCCCAGTTCTGAACCTCATTTACTCGTTCCTTCAGCATTTATTGTGTGGTGAGGCAGTCAGTCATTGCACTAGTTCTGAGTGCCATAAAAATGATCGGGACAGTCTCTGAGTGTCCTGAGAACGAGAGTCTCAGGTGACTCTCGTCTAATGAGGGGGGCAGATACTATTTCATTCTAGTAGAGCTGTCAGGTGTGCCTGAGGTGCCAGGGAACTGGGAAGGCACCAAAAGACCAAACACCTGATGTTGGCTGATCAAGGAAGGCTTGATTTACTCCAGGCCTTGGAGGTGCTGCTAGGGTGGGGGTCTCAGGGGCCCATAGGTGTGTTGAGGTGTATGTTCCATGGAGGGAGGTTGAACCAGAAACACAGAGGAGGTCAAAAGGTATGAAGGCAGCTAGCTGTGTTTTTCTCTTTGTGGATTTTGCACATCCTTGGAACTCTTGGAGTTCTCCTTCACTAATAAATTAGCTATAAGTGGCTTTAACTAGCTCTCAGGTGTATTCTTGGGGTTTCATTGACATAGTACCCCAGTAGTTTACAACAAGGAGTTTTGTTCCTGGTGCAGTTCAACTGGTTCTGCTCTGCAGCATTGCTGGTGGTCTGGCCCCAGGTCCAAATTATTTCTGACAGCTTATTTTTGCAATACTAGCCTCAGGTCCTATAGCCTGAGCCAGTTTCTCATTTCTGCATTAGTGTAGTGAAGCCAGGGAATGTTCTCTTTGCCTGCATCTGATTGGAGTTTTAAGTTTATGTTTATTACTGGGTTCTTAGTGGCTGCCAGTGGAGTCAACAGTGGCTGACTATGGCAGTTGTGTGAGGAGGTGGAAACACTGCCAGTGATCACCATGCCCACTTGGTTTTATGTGGCGGCAGCTGTGACTATTGCATGTATGGATTTTTTAGAATGAGAGAATTGAAAACATGAATTATCTCTTTCCAAAAAATGTAAATATTGGACTGTTTCCTGCCTCCTTCCACTTTTAAAATAAGTTACCTAAGCTTATTTATTAAATAATCAGAAATAATGTATTTTGGGCCCATTTCTAATTCTTAAGATTCTGTATCACTTAGGCTCAGATCTTAGTTTTGACTTGCCTCCCTCAGCCAATTTTAAGTGATTATGTATCTTTTGTTGTTACTGTCATATAAAAGAGGATCATACTTCATGAGAGTTTATGAATCTCCTTTAGACTTTTAAAATTGAGATTTTTCAGTAGGTACCTTCTGGTTGCCAGTCTCTTTCTGCATGGTGATCATCCTATCCACAATAATTTACTGAGCAATCATTTGCTCAGCACTTACAGTTTTTGTTCAAATATGTATGTTCAGTTGGTTCCATTAAGTGTGGGCAGTGCATTATCACATGCAGATTTTATTGAATTATCTGTTGTTTCTGTTTTGTCCTGTGTAAGTGAACGTAGCAGTAGTTACTGTGAGCACTTCAATAGGTAGATTTGATTATATATAATGGCATATTAATTCATTAAGCACTTACTGTATTCTAGGCTTGTGCTAAGTGTCACACATTGACACCTCCTTTAATCCATTGCCAAGTCCAGTATGTGTTCTTATCTCACTGCTGAGGAAACTTAAATGCTGCGGAGGTTAAGTTATTTGCTGAGGGTTGAAGAGCTAATAAATGGCCATCAGAATCAAATTCTATATGGTGTGAGTGAAGACTTCCATATTTTGGCCTGCACGTCCTGCATTTGTCAAACCCAGTTTTTTCATAGTCTAGAATCCCCCTTTACATCTGCTGGCCAGACGGATCTCTCAATCTGCCAGCCATAGGACAAATGGGTGTAGTGCACCAAAGAGAACAATCTTAAGGTTCTAGCAACCCCGAGGATTGAAGATACCTGCATCAGAATTCAGGTGAGCCTGGCTCTCCACCACCTCCCTGATGTGCCGTGTCCTACTTCTTCTGGCTGACCAGAGCCTGGTGCTGCGCTACTTCAGTGGGCACTGGTTAAGTGGTCAGGGCTATTTTGGCTACAAGCCACTTGGGGAACGGCTCCTTTATATAACAGAAGGATCTCTTAGCTTGAGCTGCATGTGCCTGTGGTTTTATAACCCTGGTATTTTCTGCCTTTAATATGTTTATATGATTCTACTGGGGCAATTTGTCTTCACAATGATACAAATACTTGTAGGCAATAATGATTTTTCCCCACCACTCTAGTCATTCTTTACCCAACCTGAATAAATGTTTGACTCTTTTCATCTTTCATTATGAGGTGGAAGGCACTGGAATGCAATCATTTCTGTAGTGGCTTATGTGGTTTCCTAGGTGCTGTGTGTTCTGTGGTGACATGATGCCTGTATATTTTAGGAGTATGGGTGGGAGAAAAAGGAAGCTGAAGCCCTGTTGATGCAGAGGGCTGCGGTGGGGAATTTAACAGCCACAAGGGTTTATTGGCTAAGTGTAAGGAAGGTAGCTGTCATCTATCACTGCAGTTTAATTTGTTATGCTCTTGTATGTAAAATGTTTAATGACCTGTGCAAAACTTTCAAACCCAGTATCTTCTGGTATTTTTGTTTTATCTTTCTGTAAAATAATCTTTGAATTGCAAAATGAACTATTTTTAAATAGTTGTTAAGTTTTTGTGATACTTTGAGTAATACCATCTGCAAATTTGCTAAATGCAGGTATCTTTTGTTATGAATGTTTGGTTCTGAGTTCTGAAGAACAGATCATTGGAAATTGCTTGATTGCTAAATTACAGGTAGTGAGCAGCAAGAATTCAGATATATACACTATAAAAAGAATATACTTCATCTAAGGGATACATGTCTACCAGGGTTCCTCAACCTTGGTGCTATTGGTATTTGAGACCTGATAACTTTTCTTGGGGGGGGGGGGTTTGTGTGAAAAGCATTTTTAAAAAAAATGATTAGTTGATTTTATTTTATATCATCTACCCTGGGATTCTCCCACTGAGACCAGGTAACTTTTCATTGTGGAAGATTGTCTTGTACCTTGGAAGGTGTTTAGCATCAGCATTGGTCTTTACTTGATAGATACTAGTCATGTGTCTCCTCTTCCCCCAGCAATTACAACCACCAAATAGGTTACCAGACTTTGTCAGATTGCCTCAGAGAGTTGGTGATGGTGAGATGATGGTCAGATGTCTCCTGTTGAGAACCATTGCACTTAACTAAGTGTAGGTAATGTGAAACTCAGAAACATAGTGAAAACTGTTGTAAAAGCCTCCCAGAGGTACTTCATTTTATCAATTGCATGGAAGTCATTTTTAGTGAAGAAAAATGCTAGTAAAAGAGGAAGACAGTGTCTTTAGAATTTAAAGCACAAAAAACTCCACTGAACTTTTTACATAAAAAGACTATCACATATTAAACCCCATGGTTATAGGATATTTGTTTCCTGAGACTTGGCCATATATTGCCCCTTTGATTTGCTATTTTTTAGAAACTGCTAACAGTGTTTGTCGCTTCTCTTAGCAGCCTATAAAGCACTTCCATATCACCAGCTAGTTCTTTCTTACTGTCATGATTAAACCTCAACTGGTGCTTCTTTTTGTGACCTTGAAGAGTTGAAATTTTCAACAACTCAAGGATTTATTACAAGATTTGGTTCAAGGTCCTCTGGTAGCTGCTTGAACAGCCTTGCCTGCTACTCTAGAATTCTATCTCTGTGCTGGTTTGTGATGGATACTGTAAAATGTCCCGTTCCTCTAGCCAGTCAGTATGCAGCCTTATTCCTTCATCTCCTCCCTCCTCACCCCTCACACATTCTCTTACCCTTGTTTGGTCAGTAGCAGAAAAGTGCCTTATGTGTGCTGTTGTTCTCATCCCCTTTCTGTGAGCTTTTTGAGTGTGAAAACATTTATCTGTACTATTGCTTAATCTCATTGTTGCTGTTTTGTAAAATTCAAAGTGTTGCAAACTTGCTGAAAGAAGGCAACCTTTTATTTTGAAAGTGAATAGAAGATAAGACTATTGACCTTTTTTCTTATTCCTGACATCAATATTCACTTTGTTATATGGAAGCAAGTTAATCTGGTTAAATGACTGCATCTTCCCAGTAACCTTAGTTGTTGCTGAAACTTTTATGTGTTTAGATAGACATTTATTCTGTTTTACACACATGGCATCACCCTTCTGAAACATAAATGTTTGTCTTACTTTATATTTCAAATGTATCATATTAAAGCCGGGCATGGTGGCTTGTGCAGGTAAGCTTCAGCTAATGAAGCAACTGGGGCTAGGGATCACGATTCGAGTCCCACTGGTGGCAACACAGCAAGACCTAGTCCCAAAAAATAGCTGGGTATGGTGGCGCGTGCCTATAATCCCAGCTACCTGGGACGCTGAGGCTAGGGAACCCCGGGCAACGTGAGTATGCGGTTCCATGGGCAAAAATAGCGAGACCTAGTCTCAAAAAAAAAAAAAAAAAGACTATCATATTAGTAAACTTGTGTTTTATATATATCTATATATAACTTAGAGTTTATTTAGTAAAGGCATGTTTTTCTAAGTGATATAATTACCAGTACTTTTATATTATTGATGCGCCCCATGAAATAATCAATATGGAAATCTCATATATATCAGTAGATACTATGCTGTGATTATCAAATCTTTAGCACAGAAATAGTAACTATAAATTAAAAATGTATTTTCTTGTTATAGTACCATTTTTGAGATGCTTAGATTGAAATTTGCACTGAATCTTTTTTAGAATTTAATTCATATATCTCAGGAAGTAACAAAAATTTTATCTTAGGGTATGCAAGGAGAGGGGCTAGTAGTTTTGATAATGAATTGGGGCCTTATAGAAATATTTTTAGAGAAACTAAAATAATTCAAGAAAGAATTGAATTGAGAAGGAAGGAGAAGAGATTTGTGTTTCTTCTTGGTATTACTGTTTTGGTAATGACAACAGCAGAAAGCTAGGCTATCATTCTGAATGACCTGTTCTTTGCAGTATCTAGAACTGTGTATTTTAATTCAACTTGTAACCAAAATAATGGAATTGTGATTTTTATTTTTATGGTAGGAGATGGAATAAACTGAGAATGCGTGACAAAGAAAAGTGTCTGAAGCTTGAAGACGATTCAGAGGAAAGCGATGCTGAGTTTGATGAAGGTTTTAAAATGCCGGGTTTTCTGTTCAAAAAGCTTTTTAAGTATGTGCCATGTGTTCTTTCCTTTATATCTGTCATCACGCCATTGTGCACAAATTAATATTTTAGGAATTACACAGTAGTTACCTGTGGGCCCTTAAGGTACTTGCAGCAATTTATTGCAAATACAGATACTGTCAAATGAAATTTTAGCCACATGCTGTTCATTAAAATTAGATGATAATAAATTGACTAAAGTGCGCATTGGGTATGTTTGTACACTGATGAATCTATATGGACTTGTCTCAGTAGACTAAAAGCAACACACTTAAAAAGCCATCCACGTCGAGTTGTTTTTTTGTTCTTAGTAATTTTAAGGGACCAAACATCTAATTTCTTAAGTCAGATTAATTAAATAAGAAGAGTTGCTTATTAAAATCAATAGCAGGCAAGGCTTTTTACTACTAAACTGTTGAGATTATTTTCTCTTGTCTTACATTGTACCTAAGGGTATAGTACTTTTGAACTGACCAAATGTATATCTAAATATTTTATGTAGCTGTTGTTCTAATGTCAAAAGAGAAGATTTAGCCAAATGGAAAGCACCTCCAGGATTAAGGTACTCTTTCAAACTGACTAGGTTTCATGTGTGAAATGACCAAGGATTACAGATAACCTGAAGCTGTGTGATAGATGCATGCCTATAAGCTATACTACATGGTCTGGGTGAAATCTCCCTTGATGAATGTAAATTCTGAGGCACATTTTCAATCTCATCTCTCCTGAGATTTACTTAACAAGATACTTTAGGAAGGCTTCTTTAATGCACATGGGAAGTTAGACCAATAAATGCTTCTTTCTGTCTTTTGTATTATCACTTAGTAGTTGAGTGGAAGATGCAGACTTTCTTTTTGAGATGATTGTGTTTAATATTCTTAATATATTTAGCTGTTGAACATCTAAATGCCCTAAACTTGTGCAAGATGTCTGTTGAAAAATAGCATGTGCTTAATATTTCCTCTTAAAGAGGCTTTCTTCTGGCTTTATTTTCCTCTCTGTGGAGGGGTGTGGAGGAAGAACTGTGTAGAAGTTCAAATCTGAATCTCTAGTTAAATTTTGGCAGGCAAATCATTTTATAGCCTAGAGAGGTGGCTACTTTGTTTATTTCTTCTCCCAGATGAAAATTAACTATTGAAGGATAAAGACAAGGTTTATAAGTCACTCTTTTCATTTTCTCTAAAGTGATTGCTTATTAAGGAACAGACCAGTCAGTCAGTATTGTGCTAACAAAAGGAATACCCAAATTATAGGTTACATTGGTTTAACAAAGACAGGATCCGTCTGCCTATGTAGGAAGTGACTTGGCAATTATCCTCAGGAGTCAAGTTGAATGTACAAAAAAGTATATTTATACAAAAAAGTATAAATGTAGTTTTCTGGAAGAGAAGTTTAACAGTTAGTAGAAACAAACTTTTCTTACTAGGAGTCTGGAGGAGCCAGTATATTGACTATTAAACATATAGTAGCTGATATAAGTGCATGCTTGTTTTTGTTAGTCTTATTTTGCAGATTCCTAGAAATATTTTATTGTTTTATCTCTCAAAAACAGAATTTTAAATATTTCATACATATTTAATATTTATGAATATCTGTTCATAAATATATATGTTCCTTTTTACATGAAAAAACACTAGGAGGATTTGCTAGTGTCTCCATTTTTCTTTTGTGATTAAGTTTTAGCCAGACCAATTTAATTTTAAACTGGAGATATATTTTCACTGTATTTACCGTACTCTGGAATTAAATTAACAGGGTATAGTTGTACACAAGGGAGTTGGAAGGTACAATTATCCATTTAAGTGCTATTTTCTGCAAGATCATGTTTAACTTTTAAAATTCTGTTTTGAAAGGTTGCCCAGCAAATGCATTCATCTATATAATTTAGCAATCAAATGACAAACTTCAACATTTTGACCTTACTTTTAGCCATACTAGCAAATGCAATGTTGGATATGTGTGATAATGCCAAGATCTATCTATACATGGTCATTTTGCGATGCTTCAGCCTCATGAGAAAAGCAGAGTGTAGTAATTTTCTTTACTATTGTACAATAGTTTGTAGATATCCTTAACTTTCCCTGAAGAATAATTTTATATACTTTTCAAAGGTTCTGAAAACTGAATCTGAAGCCTTTTTTCATTTAAAATATATAATTGGCTTATGGTCTTTCTTATTAGAAAATTAAAGCAATACAACCTCAGTGACTTAGGTAGCAAAACCGAGGCCATCAGCCAACTAGCCTGTGTGCTGGTGCAGTCTCAAGCCCTTTCAGGGAAGTGAAAAATCACTTGTGACTGTTTTGTCCAATATCCCCAGTTGCTGGGAATTCCCATATAGTGATGTTTATGATTGCCTAGTGTATATTTTCCTTAAGTCATTTCTTTAGTGTCAGTCATCTTCTTGTAAGCAACAATCATGTACTGTTTGAATGCCCTTGGAGATAACACTTGTAAAGTAGGAACTACACAGCACTACTGTTACTGCGCCCTTCCTGGGTCATATAGAATCCAGACTCCCTCCCAAACTCCCAGGATATACAATCCTGGTCACCATTTCTTACCCTTTCACAATTACTTGATCAGTACTCTCCAGATTCTTTCCCTTTTAATAACTGGTCCCAGGCAGAGAGAGATACTGAAATGGAAAGATTTTTAGGGAGATTTTGGTCTTTACTCTGCCTGTGTTGATAGCTGCCTGTGTTAGTATCTCTACTCTTTCTGTGTTGTAAAAGAGTAAAAGGGGGGAGGTTGGCTATCTCTATCAGTAAAAGGAGGGGGCGTTGGCTAAAATTAATTATTGTGATTGTATGACTTTTTTAAAGAGCATTTGGACTGCTGTTTTTCCCATAGCTGAGTACAGTGAGCCAGTTCACAGCCAGCTATTATTATAGATCAGAGAGTCTGATCTTCAGCGTAACTGACATTTTGGGCTAAATAATTCTTTCCTTTGTTGTAGAGACTACCCTATGTAGGATGCTCAGCAGCATCTGTGATGTGTACCCACTAGATGACATTGTACTTTCCCCTCTGCAATAGTCAAATGTCTTGCCAAATGTCTTGTGGAGAAATGCTTTCCCACCACCCCTTGAGAACCACTGGTCAAAATTATTTCCAAGCATCTTGGACTGAGCTTCAGAATTTCAATTCTGGATTGCTCGTTTTTTTTCTGACAATGTGTGTGACCTTTGATAAGCTACTCAACCTCTCTGTGCCTTCATTTTCAAATCATAGAATGGACTGATTGTTTCCATGCAGGGTGGCTTTGGGGCTATATACATCGTGTATACTGCTGCTGCCCTAGCGTAAGATTTTTAAATGGCAGCTGTTACTCTCTGATCACATAGCTTGTGATAGTAGAATTTGTTCTTCCAAAATTAAATCATTTTATATCTGTACTAGACTTCATTTTTTTTTTAAATCCTTCCCTAGCATTCAAATTCAATGTGTTTATTATAATTAGAAAACTTCATAAGCAGCAGACTTTTTCAAAGTTTTCCTTACATGGTAGAATACAATTTATAAACTGATGTGCAAAATGGTGAGGAAAGTTAATTGTATTTACTCAGATGAGAATAAATGAAACTATTTCAGCAAGGACAAGTCCATAGTAAGATTTTTAGGCATACCACATCCCAAATAGTGAACTTTTGGGTAATAAAACTACAAAACCACCTGCTTTGAAGGTGGGAAGCTTACTAGCTTTGATACCTATTTTGAAAAAAAAAATTGTTTAGCTCTCCTTATGTTTTAACTTAAACTTTGTTATTTGCTTTAATTTTTCTTTTTCTCTTTTAGCCTGACATACAGTCTTCCTATGGTTCCATGATGTTAAATTTTTCAAAATTTAACTTTCAGAAATGCTTTTTGTGTCCACTAGTCCTTTTTAGAATTTTACTTTCAGATTGTAGATTAAACATGCCATCCATTTTTTGGTCTTTTTTTTTTTTTTTTTTTTTTTTTTTTTTTTTTTTTTTTTTTTTTTTTTTTTTTTTTTTTTTTTTTTTTTTTTTTTTTTTTTTTTTTTTTTTTTTTTTTTTTTTTTTTTTTTTTTTTTTTTTTTTTTTTTTTTTTTTTTTTTTTTTTTTTTTTTTTTTTTTTTTTTTTTTTTTTTTAAGATGGAGAATATATTATTTCTCTTTGACCTACACTCCTTATCTGAAATTTTAATGGCCTGGTCTTTTTGTATCTGTGATAAAGTCCCTGAATCAAGTTCTGTTTTAAAATATTAAATAGACCTTTGTATTGTTGAGTCTTTAAATTGTTCTTTTTTTAATCTGCTAGTAATATGACAGAATCATCTGTTATGTACTAATTTTGTGAACCCACCTATTATTCAATCTTGTTTATGGCCTTAAAATATAATTTAATTTTTCCTGTAAAAATAATATGATTACCAAGTGACTTTCCGCAGTATATGCTGTAAAATATGGTATTTTCACCCCCTTTTGGATCCTATTCCTATTAAAAAGGAAATGGTAATGCTTTCCTTTCCATAGAGAAATTACTGAAATTTTATGTAACTAAAAATATTTTAGATTTTTTTCACCAGAAAAATAGTGGGAAAAAAATAAGTTTATGCTTATTTACTAAGCTGTTTCTAATGTTGAAAAAGAAATGAAATAGTCTCTAATTATCCCATTTATCAGTTTAATTAGAAATGTGTTAGCATTCTGTAAAGAAAAATTTGTGATTTTATGCGTAGGTGATCAAAAATGTATGACCTTATAAATATAATACTCATGTAAAACACACATCCGGCATGTTTCTCTGTCTGGTACTAGAATCTAGCCAAATGATTAATTCATGAGTACTTTCTGTTATGATCTGTGTTATCCACCATTTGCCATTTTCTTTTCCTTGTTGGTGTTTGTTGTTGTAGGTACCAGCAGACAGGTGTTAGGTGGCTGTGGGAATTGCACTGCCAGCAGGCAGGAGGAATTCTGGGAGACGAAATGGGATTGGGCAAGACCATCCAGATAATTGCCTTCTTGGCAGGTCTGAGCTACAGCAAGATCAGGACTCGTGGTTCAAATTACAGGCAAGTGCTCCTCTGCAGACTGTCAGTCTGTGGAGCTCAATTAATATTTCATCAGATGTATTGCTGTGGAGGAGGGTCTTGTGAATTATTAATGACATTTCAATTACAATATTCCTTTAATTCTTTTAGTGGGGGACATCAAAGGAAAATTTTTACGAGACAATGGAGCTGTAGGGCAGGAGAAATTAAACATGTAACACTTTTAATGAATTCCAGGCATTGATGCTTCATTTTGCAGATGAGCCCCACTAGATATTTTGGGTCAATACGATGTCTAAGGTTAGCTCCTACAAATGGATTGTTTACAAACTCAATTATGTTAATATCAATAGTTTACACAATATGGAATTTTAAATAAGACATAATACCTTTAGTTCCATTTATTAAATTTTACATTAAAATATTTGTTCTGGCAGAAGACCAGGTGAACATTACAGTAAGTACAAAGTCTATTCATGGA
Organism: Uropsilus gracilis; assembly: GCA_004024945.1. Classification (NCBI taxonomy): domain Eukaryota; kingdom Metazoa; phylum Chordata; class Mammalia; order Eulipotyphla; family Talpidae; genus Uropsilus; species Uropsilus gracilis. The sequence continues at coordinate 21,496 of PVHY01017396.1, forward strand.
GAAAGTTGGAGCTTTGGAGAAGCTATTCTCTTGAACTTTTTTTATAATCAATGTGGGTGAGAGTATTTATAGATAGCACTTTTTTTTAAAATGAGGTTTCTTGTCTGCTTATTATGCTTTCTATCCCTTCTCCCAATATTACAAAATTTTGCCTAACTTCTAAGGTCAAAGCCAAAAGAACTGTCTAAAGTGACAAAAATTTATGTTAAGATTCTAATTTCTATTCTCATTAGTAATTTAAATAAACTATTAAAGCTCCTCAGAAATAATACATATTTAAAGTATGTTAGTTCAATATGATAGGCCTGAACTATCTTATGTAAATCAGTATTAGTAAAAGTAATGCTTGGTGAATTTTGTTGGATTTTTTTTTTTAATTGAGGTAGCATTGGTTTACAACCAGTTGTGTACGGTTCAGAAAATAGGATCACATCTTCTCAGACGCATATAACCACACCATACCCACTACCAAGGTGCCCATAGACCTTATGTGGTATATTTAATCTTGAACCTAGATAATGAAAGATTTCCTTGGATTCCAATAGGTTTACCTAATGAGTAACAGGAAGATATGTACCAGGTTATGTCATAGAAAAATTAGGCACTCAATCAGGCTATAATTCAAAGGTGCCTTCAAAATATTCTCAGTGGTTACAACAATGTAAAATAAATTAATAATAAAAAAGTAAACATTCTCAATGGGCCCAAAGTCAGCAACTATAGAAAGTACTATCCTAAACTGGTTCATTGGCTGTGAAGTGTTTAGTAGGGTGCCAAATACAAGTAATGAAGTATTGAGTAAAGAATATTTTAGTCTTCAGAGTTTAGCTTTGTTTTTATTTCTTTTCTTCATCAATTTAGCAGATTAACACTTCTCAGTAGAAAAGAATTTGAAATTTTAGAATATTTTAGAAATTTTTATGTAAATTTACTAGGGGGAACTGCTTATATATTTTTAAATACTAAATGATTTGTTATAAATCCAAGAAAGTTATATCAAAGTAGATTTCATTGTGTTTTGCTTGGAAACGGAAAAGTCAAAGTTGAAAATGAGCATTTAGTGTTTTCTTATCTATGATTGTCATTACTTTAACATTTTAAAAAATGCTTTCTTTTTTTTGAATAGGCTCTTTGGTTGTTTTGATCTCTACAATTCTTCTTGGGTTTTTATATATATATATATATATATATATATATATATATTTTTTTTTTTTTTTTTTTTTTTTTTTTTTTTTTTTTTTTTTTTTTTTTTTTTTTTTTTTTTTTTTTTTTTTTTTTTTTTTTTTTTTTTTTTTTTTTTTTTTTTTTAAAGATAACTAGAATACTCCAAGCTGCCCCAGATGGTTTCTAGGACTGTCTTTCTTTCCATAAATGATTTCAGGGATTTTCTTATTTCCCATCTCTTTTCTTCCCTTCCCTTCCTATTATCATGAAACTTGTGTGGAGTCTAATACTCTGGGCCTAGGAAACTGAAAGTCCTCCCTGCAGTGCAGTTTTGATCTAAAAATTAAAACATGCTCTCTCGAGTGGTGACAATCCTGCTTGGAGTGAAGGCAGGGCTAATAATGAGCAGCAGCTGTAATCAATTAGCTATCAATGCTCATATCCTCTTTTCCATAATGAAATAGTGTGGCATGTTGGACTATAGCCCAGATCGTCTTTATTAAAATAGTATTTGTACAAGTGGCTTTCCAGAATGCGGTTATTTATCAACCAAACAACTGGACTCTGGATAGGAGTATACCAAGGAGCTAGGGCCCCTCCACAGCAAACTGTTAATAACACTTTGGTAACAGTAAGGTATCCTCCTCTAAAGCTAAATGAATTTGGAGTTCTCCTCTGTGTTTATATCTTAAGAAAAAATAGCTCTGGAGGTAAAATGAAGTTATATGAGCTGTCATTGCTTCATTGGCTGTTGTTCATGCCCTCTGAATTCTTGCAAACTGTAGATTTTTTTCAGCTTTAATTCAAGGTGGTCCTAGAGTTGCAATATTAAGGTCCATGAACCTTGAAACAATGTGAGTCACTGGGATGCCAAAAAGAAACTTCATCATAAAAGAAGTTTTTAGTTTTATTTTCAAAGTGGTTTTGTGTGTGTGTGTTTTAAAAAGAGGTAGAAGCCTATTAATTTGTGAGTAACAAAAATCTACACTGTCGTGTTCTCAGTATATAATATATACTCTGCCTTCTTTTCACTTTGTCTATCAAGTAATGGTAAGATCCCTGAATTTTGTGATTGAGAAGAAATAAATTATTTACCTTAAACTTAATTGTGTAATGTCTTGGAGATAGATCATTTAGTAAATCCCTAGTTACAAGTAAATAACTTGGAAAAGCTTATAAACTTTCAAAGGTAGATATTTTGTTTTGTACTTCTTAGTAAATTCTAGACTGCGAATAAATTTTTATTTTGCAGGTTGAGATATTTTGACCTTGAAATTATTGGCTTGTCCTAAATTCATTAGGTAATCAATGATAATCAAAGATAAGAATTGTAGCCAGTCTGGGTGATTGATGCTAATCAGTAGTACATTTAGTATTTGTTATACTCATCTCACCAGTATGAGGGTTGGAAAAGGGTGGATTGGTTGCTGCAACCTTCAGTGGGTGTGATTTCCTTTGCTGTGATTCAGGAGCAATTTTGTTCATTGGGTAGATTTTCATTTAGTATGGAAACTTCCATAGTCTTTTAGTAGCTGGGAGTGGCAGAAATTAAGGGGCATAGTGATGTTAGACATATGTTCAGCCAGAATAAAATAATGGTCTTACATGACAAAGTATAACTTATCAGTGTAGTGGTTTTTTAAGAAAGCATGTTTTGCAAAGTGGGGGCAATGCTATTTAACTCTGAAAAAGCATATGCATATATTTGTGTATTTTAAAAGTGAATTTTGTTGATTGGTTATTTCTAGTCTCTGCTAAATGCATATTGATGAAAACTTTTATTCCCTCTGAAGCACATAAAGAAGCTGCTACAATTTCTTCCTTTTAGAAAGGAATATTGTCTTCGAAGGGGCCAGGGCAGAGTCACTCTCCCTGGGGAGTTTGGAGTGGTGCTTGCAAGGGACCAGCTCTTAGTAAGGGACTCTATGAAAGTGCGATTCTGTGGCAGCCTTGGCTTGTTGTAGCCAGAGCCTTTCTGTGAAGCAGGAGGACAAAGGCAGTGGCTACCGCTAGATGTCAAAAGGATTCAGAAATTGGTGGAAATAGGTTATGGCACTCAAGTATAAGAGTAAGTTTTATCAAGTTGATGAACTTTCTGTTTTTCTGTTAGAATTGTAAACTTTTTTCAGTTATACAGGAGATAATTTAAGTAATTCAAGGTCTATGATTTACATAATTTACAAAAACTTTTTTTTTAAGTTCAGCTATCATTTACTGAGCAGTAGCAAGAGAAAAAAATCACTCATGACCAACTTAGATGTAATTTATTAACATTTTAATAGAATTTCTAGCTTTTGAAAGCAGTGTTTTCTTTTTAACAGAACCAATATTTATTATCTCCTGTGATGTAGGCATTTTGACCATCTGAAGAAAAAGCTGCCTCTGTACACTCAAGGAGCTTAGAAAGGAACTCACAGTTATTATAAGGGTGATACATGTGTGTCATTGCAGCATTGGTGTGGGGTCCTCTCTAGTGTGGATATACCAAGGAAGGGTACTTGATCCATCTGAAGAGAAGAGGAGAGGGAAGACTTGATAGTGAAGCTGAGGGCTGAAATACACATTGCTGGTAGCTGGGGTAAGAGGGTAAGAAGACATAGATGAAGGTGGAGAGGTCAGAGGAGTATGCACTTGAAGAACTGAAGATGGTGCAGGCAGTTGGAGTGCTAAACCTTGAGGCAAATCTAAGCATGGGGGTGGGGTGGGTAAGAGGTGAGACTGAAGAGGTGGGCAGGTATAAGATCCTCATCTCATAGACCAGGTTAAGGTAGGCAGACATTAAAAAACTCTTAAGTAAAAGGATGAGGCATGTAGATTTTGTTTTCTTGAGATGATCAAACTAGAAAATACAATAACCCATGTAAGAGATGATTGTGGCCAGAACTAGAGTATCAGTAGTGTAGGTGGAGAGACAGCATGACTTTCACAGGCGTTGAAGATATAGTAGATATGAAGTGAACTCAGTACAGTTTGGATACTGTGAAGAAGAGCACAGAGAGACCAAGACTGAGGCCTGGGTTTCCAATTTGGTTACCTGGAGGATAGGTAATAGTAACATAGAAGGAGGGCAAGGTGATGACAGAGAGATGTTGTGCCTTGGGGGCATTTCAGTGATAGAGACCAGCTTGGAAGTAAGGAAAGAGATCTAAACTGTAAACCAGACTTGGCATCACCAAGGTAGAGTAATTGAAATCTCAAGTTAATGCGGTAACATGGCGTAATGTGTGCCGTGGATATGTGCATCTAGTTTCAGACTGTCAACAAGACAGTCCTTGGTGTACAGAAAAAGTGCAGGTCGGTGGGGGGTGAGATGGAGGGGGATGATCCTTGGAAAGGTGCTGGTGGCTCTGTTTTAGAATGAGTGAGAGGCAGTCCAGGTGGGCCTCTACAGAGGCCTCAGTCAGGTTTCACTTCTTGTAGCGTGAGCTGAGTGTGAGGTCACTGTTGAAGAGATTTCCATAGTTAGTTTGACTTTTGCTTAATTTTCATCTTAGGCACTGACTTACACTTAGTTCCCAGCAGAATGGGTGATAAAGCAATTAGCTGTGGTAAAGGGAGCAAGCTCACAGCATGGGCAAAGAGATTGGTCTTGAACAAGAAAAGGGGAACTTGTTCCACCATCACAGGGGAGAAGGGCAGAATGGTGCCCGTCAGTCAGAAACCTGATGTCTAGTTTGTCAGGATAGTTTGACTGTGGATGAATAAATTCTGGCTTCAAATTGGGCCCAGATCTATACAAAATGTAAGACGCCTGGAAACCTACAGAGAAGACCGGCTATAAAAATATGATTAGCAGCTCAGTGATAACATCAGGCACGCAGGTACTTTTATTTTCTCCTAAGAAAGATCAGTTCCCCTTGTGGCCTTAAGAGCTCCCGGCTTGGTAGCCCAACTCCCAACAGCCAGTGGGCTACTTCCTTTTCACATGTAGTAGGAAGGACCAACAGAGAAATAACTCTCCCAAGAGAGTTACGTGCTTACTTATACCAAGTGAGTCCATCTTACCGGACCCCTTTACTGATGTCACTAGGGGATTACATGGGAAGCAGGATGTCTGCTTCTCTTTACCATCAAAGGCAGTAGTCAGAGTCCTGTGTCTGTGGGAAGCAAGAGGAAATATCTGCTCTAGTCTGTGGATCTGTTAGGAAAGGGAGAGAAGAAAAATGGCAGTTGCAGTAGTGGCCACTGCCAGTCTACTGGTTCTCTTTTTAAGACTTGAGCTTTTTTCTAGGTTTTTAAATATTCTACAGACATGGTGCTAATGGTTATATGATAGTCTATCTTAATTTAACAAATCCTTTCTGTATATAATATATAGCATTGGCCTAAGTACTTTTCAGATATTAGCTAATTTGATCTTTAATAGCCCTATGTGATTAGTCCTGTTTTTTCCATTTTAAGATGAGAAACAGAGGTTCACAGGGTTAAATAAAATACCCAAGATCACACAGTGTCTGCAGGACTGGGAGTCAGGCCTAGGCAGTGCTCCTAACTGTTAGTCTATGCTTATTTTATGGATGGTTAGTTGGCCCCCTCTTTTGTAATGCTCCTGTATGTAGCCATTTCATGGGTGCATTGGGATTGCAGGATCTACACATGACTGTTGTTAAGGCTCTTTCTGTGGATTGCCCAGGTGCATTTCACAAGAACAATGCAACTTATACTCTGATGACATGACTTTCGAGTGGAAATAGTCACTGTACTGCTTCTCCATTTATATTTTTATTGCTCTAAGTGACCAACATGATGCCATGGAAGAGCAGACTGCAGCAGTCGGAAGTTGGTTTTTAGGCATTGTTTAATTGCATAGTAATGTGTCTCTTTAGCACACCAGCACTCATTTCTACCCTATTTGCTTCCTAGAATGACTCTCCATTGTTGCAAACTCATGGTAAAGCTTCAAACAGTTTTAAGATACTCAGTTCACTTAGGTTACAGCATTGTGTCCTGATGGGTGTATATGCGCACTGTGGAATACTATTCAGTCACAAGGGAAGATAAACTGGTGGGAGTTTGAGAAATTATGTACAGTAGATCAAGCAGAACGATAAAAGCAAATACTAAATTTTTTACGTAGCAGACAATTTGACAAGATGAAATAAAATACTTATAAAAACTGGTAGACACCAATAAACACCATGAGAACTTTGAAGGTAAGAGGGAGGAGTCCAGGAAAGGAACAGGGGATATATGGAATAGTTAGGGGGGAAGGGAGGAATTCCTTTTCTAAAGATAGCTATAAAAATATAAAGTGAAAGAGACACTATGCTACTTTCATGAATCTGGAGTAGAAGAGAAAAGTATTTTTGTTATGTAAAATTTGTTTGATTTACTTTACTATCGATGTCATCTTTTAATATATTACCTGATGTTTTCCCTTAATACCTGTATACACTGATTGATGAATGTGAAGAATTCACTTACTGGGTTTTACCTCAAAAGCTTTTTCTTTAAAGAAAATATCAGTAGTTTCCAAACTAGGATTTTCTTTTTGAACTGTTACGTCTTTGTTCTTTAGTTGTGATTGGATTTAGTTTGGTTTTAGCAGTTGAACATCTGTATGCCATTATTCATGGTTGTGTTTTCTTCTTGGGCATTTTGGGTACAGGTTTGAGGGCTTGGGCCCAACTGTCATTGTGTGTCCAACAACAGTGATGCATCAGTGGGTGAAGGAGTTTCACACGTGGTGGCCTCCTTTCAGAGTGGCAATTCTACACGAAACCGGCTCCTATACCCATAAAAAGGTAACATTGCAGTACTTCATTCATGACCTTACTGCTTATTTTGATTGAGAGTCCTCCAGTTTACATTTTTGTGTTTTTCTGCTCTATCTATTTCTATAGTATATGTTCCTGTGATTTTTTTCCCCCAAGCATATAAACCTATTATTGACTTAATTTCAGCCCTGTATTTTCAGAATAATTATGAATGTAGGCTTTGTCACTCAGATAGTCCCCTGGGGTGTCAGAGATGTTTGTTGTCCAGCGCAATGGCAGGGCACAGTAAGGATGCCACAGACGAGTCTGAGCAGGTGTGCAAATCAGGAGCTTACAGCACAGTTAACTGACTGGACCTGAGGCATTAGTGATTTGGAGCAATTTTAGAAAAGTGGGTACAAAAGGTAGAATAAAAATGCTTACTGGATAAATGTGTTTGTTAATATGCTTTTAAAATATGTTTGTGATGAATGAAAGAACATGTCATTTTGACACGTTGATAGTTTGTATTGTTTTTTATTTAGGTTCCTTTTTGTTCTGAATCCTCGATCATCCTATAACTCCATCCTACAACTCCTCTAACATCCTATAACTATATTAAGGTCAATTCTTTACTTACAGTTTTAGTCACATTATCAAAGAGATGTATCTTTGTTCCTATAGGTAGCATAGATATGTTGTATTATTCTTTTCTTCTCATCTCTGGCTCACCATCTAGATTCTAAGACTTTGTCTTACTCAGTTTGTATGCCAAGTGCCCATAAGCATTTGCTGACTAAATACAAGAGACACATTTTCACGGTAGGTTTGCAGGTTTTTATATTGATAAGAAGTAGCTCTTGAGTGAGCACTCACATATGTCTGTGAAAGCAGTGCCAGCTGAAAGAGCTGCTGAATGTTGACCTCCCCAAGTTTTACACACATGAGCCCTTAACCTCCAGTGTCTGTGTTGCTGTTCCTTCAAATTCCTGTTTTGTTCATGATCAAGAGTAAGCAGAACTCTTGCTAGAAGTGAACCAGAGGTATCTGTAATTTGGTAGCCCAAGTTTGGTTAGATGGAATCTTGCCTTTATACAAGCTCTTGTTAAAACCAATTCATTTACCCTGAATTTAAGTCATTAAGTAAACAACATAAGTTAAAATAATTGATGAAGTACAGTAAATGCTTGATAAAACTAATAGTGATTTTTAGCAGCATAAAAATAGTTTAAGACTGGGCATGGTGGCGCATGCCAGTAAGTGGCAGTCTAGGAAGCTGCGGCCAGAACCAGGGATCGCGGTTTGAGTCCTGCTCGGGGCAACTTAGTGAGACCTAGTTCCAAAAAAATAGCTGGGCGTGGTGGTGTGTGCCTGTAATCCCAGCTACCTGGGAAGCTGAGGCTGGGGATCTCTTGAGTCTGTGGTACCCCAGGCAACGTAAGCCTGTGGTTTCACAGTGAGACCTAGTCTCAAAAAAAGAAAAAAAAAAAGCACTTTAGATTGTTTTTCTAATCTAACTAAATTATTGCAGCTATCCTAGCATCGCCCTTGTAAAACACTGGTTTCCTTTTTTCATGTCCATTTTCTACTAATATCTCTTTTAAGTTTTATGTTGCAAAATCCAGTAGCAGGATTCATGAGCATACTTTCATTTTTATTCTTTTAGCTTCTTTTGGGCTAGTGAGGTGTCTGTGTATTTCATGCCTTTCCCTGGATTGTGGTTTACCTGTGCTCCCTTGGTTATAACCTGCAAAGCTTGCTTCACATAAATGAAATACTCACTTGTTAATGTAAATAGAATTTTGACATTTTTTATGAGACTTGCTTCTTTAACTTGTTTGGAGGGTAGAACCTTAAAAATAGGTGTTTTGCTTTTACTTACACTGATCCCACTTTCTGAATATATATTTTGCACACAGACACATGTTATAATTGGTCATAATTTCTTCAGTGCTTCACAGTTCACCAAGGACTTCTACATGAAGTTTCTTAACTTTTGAGAAAAAGTAGACTTGTGTTTTTACTTTGTTACCTCTTTTTACTTAAATTTACTTCTTACTCCTTTTTCATTATAAAGTACTCATCTCTAAAGACACAAGCTGTGAACAAAAGATCACAAAGATATGTTGTGTCTTGTCAAACCTTGCTCTTGATTTTTCTAACAAAGAAAAACTTGTCATGTGAATTGATTAATGTTTATGTAGTGGATAAGTGTAAACGATATTCCAGTGTTTGATGGTATTAAGGCTCTGAAAAGTAGATAGGGTGTTTTTAACTGGCCTTGAAAAGCTAACCATTTTCTTAAGAAAAGAAAGTATATGGAAAGATAGTAAAGGAAAGCAGTTTTGTGATAATTACTCCCTAACTCACAGTGGGTGGTGGCATTATTAGTACTGTGTTGTAAAGTTTATTTAATTTTTAGGGACCCTTTTTTTCAGTTTGCTGAAAGCTGTGTAATGAGATTTCTTGCTCTGTTCTGAAATAGTTGTCACTTTATATCTTGCTTACCTTTTCCTGCTATGTGGTATATAGTGAGTCTGTAAAACACTTGTGATAATTCAAAGAGTTTTATCTCATTTTCATGAATTTGTAGCATTTGGAGGTATAAGAGTAGGAAAAGCAACAATGGCTGAAAGTTTTAAGAGCATAGGTTTTGTAATTACCAGATCAGGTTTGAATCTTGGCTCTTCTGTTTTGTAACTTGAATTCTCTGAGCTAGACTCGTGTCTCTTGCAAAATGGGTAGTCTGTGGTAAATGTGTGAAGATGTTGCATTAATATGTGTGCATGAAAAGCACACATTTTAATATGTGTCCCCAGCATATAACATTTACTCAGGTAATTCTAGCTGTTTTCATCTCAGTAGTTTAGAAAAAAATCTGCTGAAATTTCTTTTTTTTTCTTTTTTTTTTAATTCATTTTATTGATTTGTCACAATTGTGAATTAATTGATCCCTCCTCCTCCCTCCATATCCCCCCTCTGTATTCCCCTTCCTCCTCCCTCCATATTCCCCCTCTATATCCCCCCCTTCAGTCACTCCTCCCATTTTTCTGCAAATTGTTGTTTGGTTAAGTTGATGTTTAGTTGTTGGTTGTTTGGCCTGTTGTTCTTTTCCGATATATGGTAAGTGTGTGTGTGGTTTTTTGTTGTTGT
>PVHY01017397.1:0-14413 GCA_004024945.1 Uropsilus gracilis
ATTCATGATGAAAGCCCTAGAAAAACTTGGAGTAAAAGGAACATATCTCAATATAATGAGAGTTATATATGACAAACCCACAACAAATGTCTTCAATGGGGGAAAATTGAAATCATTTCAATTAAAATCTGGAACCAGGCAAGAATGCCCACTCTCACCCCTCCTTTTCAACATAGCACTGGAAGTTCTAGCTAGGGTAATAAGATAAGAGAAAGACATAAAAGGAATTCATAGGGAAAGAAGAAATAAAGCTATCATTATATGTGGACAATATGATACTCATGTAGAGAATCCCCCAAAAACAACAGAAAAACTAATTTAAATAATAAATCAATTTGGTAAGGTTGTCAGTTACAAAATCAACACACAGAAATCAGTAGCCTTCCTATACACAAAAATCAGTTAGAAGAAGAAGAAATTAAAAAAAAAACACTCCATTTATCATCATACCAAAGAAAATTAAATACTTGGGAATAAACCTGACAAAAGATGTGAAAGATCTATAGAAAGAAAACTATAAAACATTTTTGTTGGCAGCCAGACGCAAGTACGAGAAATGAAATGACGAGAAGAGATGGCCCAGCCACAGCCGGGGGTCAAATGGAAGTATGAACCATGAGACAACTTTATTAACAAAAGGGAGAGGTATTTATAGGCACAGGTCAAAGGCCTGGCAAGGCCTGGTGAAGGTCTGGCAAATTCCAATGAAAGATAAGACATCCTGACAAACAATAGGCTTTTCTAAACAAGGTGAAGTTCTGAGGATGCAAAAGGTGGTCTCTAATCCTGGGAGGATCTTCACATTGATAAGGAAAAGCCAGGCGTGCCATTTGCTTACATCAAAAGGTCATTCCAGATAGCTCTCCTGGGTTTTCCCAGGGGCCATTAACGAGAGAGGTTTTCCTTTATCTCCTCCGGAATGCAAGACTCTTTTGGAATGCAAATGGCGCACAGCACATTTTTAAAAGAAATAAAAAACATTAAAAAATGGAAGATATTCCCTGCTCATGTATAAGAAGAATCAACATTGTCAAAATGGCCATATTACCAAAAGCAATCTACAAATTCGATGCAATTCCAATAAAAATCCCACTGATATTTTTTAAAGTGATAGAACAAAAACTACTGAAATTCATATGGAACAACAAAAGACCCTGCTATCCAAAACCCTCTTGACCAACAGAGAGAGAATGGAAGTATTACAATCCCAGACTTTAAACTATACTACAAAGTCATAATAATCAAAACAGCATGGTACTAGAACAAAAACAGACAATCAGACCCAATGGTTCAGAATTAAGGGCCAAGAAACAAAACCATACATGTTTGGTCAACTGATTTTCAACAAAGTGGCAAAAAACATACACGAGGGCAAGGATAACTTCTGCAATAAGTGGTGCTGTGAAAACTGGACTATGGCATGCAAAAAAAAAAAAAAAAAAAAAAAAAAAAAAAAAGAACCAGACAACTCCCTCCCTCATGCCATGTACAAAAACCAAATGAAAATGGGCGAAAGACTTAGATGTAAGACCTGAAACCATAAAATACAATGGAGGAAAATATGGGCAAAACTTTTCAAGAAGTACACTTCAGAAACCTCTTTTAGGACATATCCACAGCTGGCAAAAAATGACGGATAACATAAACAGATGGGAGTACATCAAACTAAAAAAATTTTTCTTTTACAACAAAAGAGACAATAACCAAAACAAAAAGAAACTCAACCAAATGGGAGAAAAGTTTTGCCCTGAGACAAGTGATAAGAGCCTGATAACAAAGATACACAAAGAACTCACACAATTTAACAAAAACAAAACAAACCCAGTCAAAAAGTGGGGAAAAGATCTAAAAAGATACTTCTCCTAAGAAGAAATACAAATGACCAACAGGCATATAAAAAAATGCTCAACATTACTAATAATTAGGGAAATGCAAATTAAAACCACTGAAATACCATTTTACACCAGTAAGAATGGCCCACATCAAAAAGCAGACAAGTGTTGACATGAATGTGGAGAAAAAGGAATACTCTTTCATTGCTGGTGGGAGTGCAAGCTGGGTCCAGCCACTATGGAAGACTGTGTGGAGGACCCTCAAACAATTGAAAGTGGAACTGCCATTCGATCCAATAATCCCACTACTGGAAATCTACCCAATGGACACAAAAACACTAATTAAAAAAGACACATGTACCCGGATATTTACTGCAGCACTAGTCACAATTGTCAGGATATGAAAACAACCCAAATGCCCCCAAACTGAAGAATGACTGAAAGAGATGTGGATATTACACAATGGAATATTATTCATCAAAGAAGACAAAATTATGGCATCTACAGCAACATAGAGTTAGAAGGAACCATGTCAGCAGAAATAAGACAGAAAGAAAAAGAGAAATGCAGAATGGTCTCACTTGTATGAGGGCAACTGGGAAGACAAACAAACAAATGGACAAGAAAAATGGTAAAACTGTTGAAACGAGACATAGAGCGGGGTGGTGGTGGTAGGAATAAGAGTGGGAGAGGTGGAGGCACAAAAGATAAAGATGGTTCACAGGTGATGGGGTGGTGAGAAAGCCTCAGTGTAGACAATGATATGATATATATATATATATACATATATATATGTATATATATATATATATTTGCGGTCAAAGAAAAAATAAATTAAATTTTAAAAAAGCTGAGGAAAAATTAAAAAACAAACACACAAAAACAGATAAACAAAAAATATAATGTAAATAAACATTAAAACAGCTTAATTTTTTCAGTTTTATTGCATAAGCTATCTTTTTTCCTTTTGTAGAAAATATTATATCTACATAAAAAATTTTGACAAATATTACAGATATTTTGTACTTTCTGTTCAGTTTGATGTATCTGTTCATGTGCCATATCACATTACACTAGTTACTATAGATTTACTTTTATATATATTTATAAAATAAATAGTGTGCATCTACTATGTGTTTGAAATATTGTTTTAATATTCTTGGTGATTACACCAAGTAGGTATTTCCAGTAGATATTTCCAGCCTAATGAGGAGCATAGTTGTATTCTAATACTAAATTTTATATGCCAAAGGAGACTTCAAAGAGGCAATGCAGTATTGTAAGAATGGTCTACGTTTAAAAGGCCAGAAACAAGTGTTTGAGAACTATGGAAAAAACTCTATTACACTTGATGGGAGTGTAAATTAGCATGGCTTTTGGGCACAACAGTATAGTGGTGCCTAAAATAAATTAAACAGGCCAACTGTATGATTCACAATTCCATTCTAGGTAGTTACCTGAAGAATAGAAAAACACTAATTAAAAAAAAAAATATGTGTAGCCCTATGTTCATTGCAACATTAACTGCGATAGCCAAGATATGGAAACAACCTTAGTATCAATGATGGGCAATGGATAAAAGAGGTGAGATCTGTATCTGTATTTCATTCCATTATATAAAAAAATGGTGAACTCTTGCCATTTGTGACAACATGGGTGGAACTGAAGGGGATTCTCTTAAGTGAAATAAGTCATAAGAAGACAAATAATGTATGATTTCACTCATATGTGGAATATAAATAAACAAAGCCAAGACACAGAAAAAAACCAACCCTTGGACTATAATTGTACAGCTGCGGTTAATGGAGGTGGGGGAGAGTGGGAGCAAAGGGTAGAAGGGTTTAATAGAGTGTGGAGGGTGATTGTTGGTGCTCTGGTGATGGGCATGGTGTGATAACATATATTTGAAGAGGTGAGAACCTATACTCCGAAAACATACAGTTTTGTAAATATTGCTATCTCATTAAAAACTACATAGAAAAATTAAAAATCTAACCTAAATACCTTTCTTATTTGTAAGCAAGGCAAGCATGTTCTTTGAGCAAAACTTCATAGAGGAAGTAATAATCTAATGAGTCTGTGTTCAGAACATTTATCTTTGCTAAATGTGGTTCATTTCAAAAAACAGAGTTGAGATAATCATTCAAATCCAGAATGGTTATCCACAGTAGATATTTAAAGCTATACACATGTTAACTATTTCCTGTTCATTTTAAGGCCAACATGTTCTATGTGCTGCCTTCTCTCTGCCTGTGAGATCAAATATCTCCTTGGTAAAGCTTTCTCATTTACTCTGACAGAATTAATCTTTCAGTCATTCTATCTTCTGTGTGACCGTGTGACACCACATTCATGCATACATTTAGAAATAGTTGACTGTAAAGAGCATGATGCTTACGTTTCGAGATGAACTCTTTCAAGCCATTGGGAGGGTCCTACCTCATGGTTACAGGGTTTTATGTGTTTTGGAAACTGACAAATGTAAGATTTAAAAACAAAAAACTGCGATTGGATAAGTCACACTTTATATTTATATTCTTTATATTTATCTTTATATTCTATTTATCTTTCTACTTATCTTTATATTCTACCTTATTATTTTATTCTTCGCTAGTTTTCATGGCTTTGAGGAAGCTGAAGGCAGCTCTGTGATCTGGCTTAGGAGATATGTTGAGTGTGGGATTAGTGGGCTATATTTATGTGCTTCATAGTTACTTCCAAGTGCAGTTGTGTTATTGCTAGCCTAGCAATTCTAGGCAGAAATAGCCTCAGCTGACTTTTATGTGGGTAGACCCAGTGTAATAAAATACCCCCAAAGTGCATATCAGACTTTATAGTACTATATTGGTATCTTTTGGTGCAATCTGTAAGTATGGAAAAGGAAGTATCAATGTAATATCTTCTTCGGAGCAAAGCCCTTCTTGGCTGACACCCCTCCTTGGTATAGTCAACATCCAGTGATAAGGCAGGGAATAATTCAGTGGCCCGTGCACAGTGTGGAACTCTTTAGTCAGCTACTCCTACAAGTTGCAGAAATCACAATGGGCCTACTTTGCCATTCCACTTGTTTTGGGGTATAAAGCTGCTTCCTCTTTTTCAGATATTAATTGATAGTAAATGTCTCATACATACCAGAGTCTGTGATTAAGTGTCAGTTTTTGTATAATCAATTTGTGGTATTCATCTTAGTTTGGAAATTGCGATTGCAAATAATTTCCAGAAAATGTTAAAATCTTTATTCTGATATGAATTTGAAAGTGAATGATTTAAATAATTTATTTTACTCATGGTATGAGACAGAGTTTGCAACTAATTCTTAGTAAAACTCAAAAATAATACAAATGAATATAAAATGAGGAACTGTGGAGATGAATTGTAAATGAGAAAAAGAATCTAGATTTTCCACAGGGTGGAGAAAATGAATGACCACTTCTGGAAGGAGACAGAATGCATAATCATCAGTTACCTAAAGTGTACAAAGACTTGCAAGTGACAAAGACAATGAATAGGTCTGGTAAAGTACACGACAGAAGATGCATAGTTTCCATTAAAACTGCTTTTTGGCACATCTCTTACTTTTCATTCTACCTCACTTTCACTTCCAATAGAAGTAACAGATGACGTTTTCTCAAGAGTCTATTATAAGGCTTTAAGTGCACAAGTAAATAAAAATGTTTTCTATTAACTTTTAACCAATTATGGATAAATAATAAGAAAATGTCAACCACTTTAAGTGGCTGTAAATGAATCCCTACAGCTAAAAATCAAACATAATATTTAGTCTAATATTTGTTAATTTTGATCATAATAGAAAAGATAGAGTATGCAAAAATACTCTGATAATGTTGTCAATACATTGGTGAACTAAGAAGAAGGTTTAGAAATGTATAAAATCTTGTCTGACTTATTTTCTCTTCAGGGTTCATTTGTTTGCAACAGAACAAAAATTCACAAATAAGACCAGGTTATGCACTAAGCTTCCTATTTTTAAGTCCCAGGTTAAAAGTATAAATTCTGGCATAATTAAAGCTTTTTCTTCAAAAACCATAAAGTCTTGAAAATTTGAAAACTTAAAATTAAATTTTATAAGATGGGAAACTTCATACTGAGTGTTTTATTAATATTTTGTTATGTTAATGCTTGAATTTTCTAATTCAAATGTTTGACGTGTGACAATAGATTTTAAATGATTGATGTAAGTAATTTGAAATGATGTGTTTGGTATTTTAAGGGAGCTATTTATTCCTCACAATCCAGTGATGTGTATGGGTGGTTATTTGTACAATTCTCTCACATTGAATGGAAGAAAAGAGTTCTTTGTAGTCAAGAAGATATTTGGAAGCCTGGTCTAAAGATACAAAATTGCTCTCAGGAAAACACTGAGAGAAAACAGGCTGTATTGTTCTTCTTCAAGGCGCACAAAAGGCAATCAAACAAGTGAACTAGAATATGGTAATTATTGAGAATGTTGATGGTAATCTTAAGAAGATTAAACCACAGAAGACAAATGCTTTTCTGGGGATGAAATTTCTGAAAAATCTATTAAGGAGTGGGCAGAGAGTGGCACATTTCTCCTTGTATCTGTACAATACACTTGTTTAGTCTACCAAATCATGTTTCTTGGCTTAGCTTAGAGATCATGGAATGTACAATTGATTACTGGAGAGATAACAAAGAGAAATGAGGTCAAAGGAACAACAATAAAAAAGGAACCACAAATAAACAGGTAAAGTGAAGATAATAAGGTAGTGTTATTAGAAAATCCCCCGTACTTCAGGATTTAAAGCAGCAGAAGCCTGCCATTCCAATCCATTTACATGACAGCCTCCAACAATGAAGATAAATTAAAGACTCAGGAAACAAATGTCCTTGATATTAACTCCCTTACAGTAATCTTTCTCTCTAAATTCATTGGAGATCAGGTGAATAATACATACTCTTTGTAGTCATGTTTTTGTAACGTATAAAATAATTTTTTTGCTGCCTCTCAGTTACTGATAGCTAGAGTCATAATGGAAACAATCAGAAGGCTAAATTTGAAAGATACATAGAAGAAACAAATTATTCTACAATTAAGTCATTATTCTAGATTAATATTTGTATTTTCAGTTAGTAATTTTAACGACCTAGCAATCACATTAGCATTTGTGTTTGCAGTTTTAGGATGTGGTGTAACTTGCTGGCATGTGGAAGTTCTCTGGATTGGCCTAGATGCACTTCTGTTGACTATTACTAACAAAAATATCTAGGTAATTCTTTACTGTGTTATAAAATCTTAAATTGTCCTGTTTATTTTTAATTTTCCAAAGTTTCTAATTTTTTTTTTAAAGTAAGTACTTTTGGGCACATCATTGTGTTAGAAGTATAGGTTCCCCCACTTTGGGTGTTGTTACCACAGTGCACCCACCACTAAAATGCCCGTAAGTCCTCCAACAAAGTCTATTGTGCTCCCTTCCCACTTTATGCTCACCAACCCCCTCCCTTCTGGTGGCTTCAATTTTATAATCTGCCATCAAGTGTTAGTTTTTTAAGTCAGCTTTATTTGACTCTTTGGTTTCTCTATGTTCCACAAACAACTGACTCCATCAAGTCATTGTCTTTTCCTTCTGATTTATTGCTTAGCATAATCCCTACAGCTCTATCCATGTTACTTCAAATGGCTTGAGTTCATTTTTTTTTCCTGAGTAGTATTCCATTGTGTATATACAACACCTCTATTTGGTTTTTACTCATGTGTCTCTGGACACTTAGGTGTTTCCCATAGTTTGGCTATTGTAAATAGCACTGCAATGAACATGAGCTGATGAGTTTCTCTTTTAATTAGTGTTTTAGTAGTTTTTGGGTAGATATTTCAAAGTTGAAGTGCTGAGTTGTATGAAAGATCCATTTTATCATTCTGAGAAACCTCCACACTGCTTTCTATAGGGTCTAGAATAGTCTATGTTCTCACCAGCAAATATAAGACCTAATCTTTGTATTCATGTTTTTGTAACTTTTAAATGAATTTCTTTGCTGCTTCTTGGTTCTTCACAAGCTCAACATTCTTGTTGTTTCTATTTTTTTTTTGATATGGACCATTTTCAGAGGTGTGAGGTAGTATCTCATTGGGGTTTTGATTAGCATTTTGGTGATCATGTGTTTAGTGGCCATCTATGTGTCCTTGGAGAGTGATTTGTTAGCTCTTCTACCCATTTTTTTATGGAGTTGTTTATTTTCCTTTTGTTGTGTTGTATGAGTTTTTAACTCAACTTTGATATTAGCCCTTGTCTGATGTATGGTGTATACATATTTTATTCCACTCAGTAAGATAGCTTGTTGTGCAGAGGCATTATGTTTTGATGTACTATTTGTTACTTATACTCTTTCTTATTGTCTTTGTTATTGGAGACAAAATCTGCAGACATCTATGAAGTCTATAACATGGAATATTTTGCTTATGTTTTCCATTAAGTACTTTAGAGTTTCAGGTCTTGCATCCATTTTGAGTTGATTTTTGTGTATGCTGTGAGATAGTGGTCTAATTTCAGTCTTTTGCATACAGCTGCCCAATTTCCCCAGCACCATTTATTGATTTGGCTTTACTTGCTCTAGTGTATACTCTTGATTGTTCTGTCACAGGTTAAGTATCCAGTTAGGTGTGGCTTTATTTCTGGACTCTCCATTCTACTCCATTGGTCTATGTATCTATTTTTGTTCCAGTATCATGCTGTTTTAATTATTGTAGCTTTGTGCATTGTTTCAACTCTAAGAGTGTGATGCTACCATTCTTCCTCTTTTTCATCAGAATTACTTTGGCTATTTGTAGTCATTTGTTGTTTCATATAAATTTCAGTAATTTTAGTTCTATTTCTTTGAGAATGGAATTGAAATTTTTGATAGAGCTTGCACTGAATCTGTATATTGCTTTGGGTAGGATGGGCATTTTGGCAATGTTAATTATTCCAACTCATGAACAGAGGCTAGTTTTTCATTTATTTGTGTCTACTTTTATTTTATTTGTGTCTTCTTTTATATTTCAATACAATAAAGGGCACAAATGATAAATGCACAGCCAACATCACTCAGTCAAAATATGAAAGCTTTTCCATTAAGATATGGTATATTTCAAGGATGTCTGCTTTCCTCACTACTATTCAATATAGTATTGGAAAAACTAGCTAGACAAATTGCCAGAATAAGAATATAAAAGGAATCCAAATTGAGAAAGAAGTAAAGTTATTATTTGCGGATGACAGGGCAATACACATAGAGCATTCTCAAGTCTCCACTGAGAACTAACTGAAACAATGAATCAGCTCAGCAAAGTGACGGGTTACAAAATGAACACACATGGGTTTTCTTCTTATATTCATATAGTTGGCTAGAAGAGGAAAAAAATAAGAAAAGCTTTTCATTTACAATTATGCCCCCAAAATTAAATACCTCCAAGTAAACTTAACAAAGGAGAAAAAGGCATATACCAAAACAAAACAAAACAAAAAACAAACAAAAAACCTGTAATAGTTTGTCACTTCTCTATTTTTGACAAAATCAAATGCTGTGGTATGACTGTCTCCCCTCAAATCTCACCACCTAAAGTGATGGTATTAAGAGGTAGAACCCTTGGGAGATAATTAGGTCCTATGGGTAGAAACCTAACAAAGGGGTTTACGCCCTAATAGAAGAGAGGTTTCTGGCTCCTTCCACCATTCAATGGTTGAACATTCATCAGTCAGCAAACTGGAAAAGGGTCTTCATTACAATGTGACTCTATTGACATGATGGACTGAGTTTTCAGAAATACCAGAGAAATAAATATCTGCAGTTTATAAGGCACCCATTGTGTCTGGTAGTGTTGCTTATACCAATATTTTGTTTTAAGACATAGGAACAGTTACAAAATAATCCACTTTTTTAAACAGAGAAGAATGAATTTTAGTTACTATTTGCAAAAAGAATCCTCTTGAGACAAACATTCCTTCAACAACCACCACCCACAACAAAAGCATATATTACCTAGTTCATTGTATGTACTAACTATGATTACTAACTAGCATTACCCATGTCTTAAGAATATAGATATAAAAGGAAGGGTTTTTTTCATCAGCACATTGCAATTTGTTAAGGACAGGTAAAAAAATAAAGGGGAGAGAGATGCCAGCACAGACACAGTCAGGCAAAGCTGTGGAATAAGGGTTTTTAGACTCACATATATGGATATTGTAGAATATTAAAATTGCTTATTTTACATAGTATGTTCATAAAGAAGTTTCGTTACAGGGATTCCTACCACCACTTCAAATTTATTCAGTGGGGTCATGTCCTCCCTTGTTCATGGGTGCAAATTCAACTGAACTAATACTTGACTTTTCTAGTTATTTTTGTTAATTAAAGCCTACAGGTACTTTTCATAATTTAATTTAAAATTAAGCAAAGTTGAATCTAAATTGAGATCTCTCCCTCCTGTTCATTTCTTGTGATCTTGTTACTGACTCTCCTATAGATAGCACTGCTTCATTCAGTCAAGGAATTTTTTGAACATCTGTAAAATGATGAATAGATAAGACCTTAGGTGTGGTATGGAAACTAGACACATGTAACCCTCTTTTTCAGGGAGCTTCCATTTTAATCAGGGGTGAAAAATAAGAAATATTTAAGTAGACAAATATGAATAAATAAATGTCATGAAATACATGCATGAAATAAAAACAAAAATAGCTGTGATTGGGAATAGCTTCTATGGGAATAGCCAAAGTCTAAGGGTAATCTCTGTAGATATTCCTCTTCCAGCTTTGTTGAAAAAAACATTGTGAAATTAAACTCCATAGCACAACTGAAACTGGGTCCTAAACTTAAACCAAGTTTGCAAATAGTGTGAATACATCACTTGTAACAAATAATCTCTTATGATAAGTGGTCTTAGAACCAAGGGGGCCAATGTTTTATGCAGAGGTCATAAGACAGAGCAAGAACACATTTTTTTCCCAGCATGAAGCTGCAGTAACCTGGGGACAGACAGTAAGCTTATTCTTTTCCTCAAAGGTTCATCTAAACTTTGAGCAAATTATTAGTTAACTAAGTCCAAATTTAAATGAGAAGCATTTTTAAATACTCAGGGGCACATTCATTTGTGAATTCAAGCCATCTGATATGAAATCAGCTCAATAATGATCAGGATTTATAAAGACATGACAGGGAGTTTCTTTATTATCTATCCCTTTTCTGCAGAGTATATACAAAGTGTCATTTTTTAATACAGTAAAGAACATCCCTAAAGATATTTCAATATTTACTGTAAATAACAAAAACTACTCATAATTCCTCAAATTACATCCCTCCAGTCCAGACACTTCAGGTACCATGCTAAATAATGCTGCAGTAAACACATAACTGAGTCACTGAGGACCTAAATTTTTATCTTTTTATCTTGGTGCACTTGCATTTAGTGCTTAGCTGTAATATAAAAGCCTGAGTGAAGCATGGCCAATAAACTAACCAATGAAAAGCTCAATTTACCATTTATAAATTTTCTCCGCTTGATAAGTTGTTGTTAGAATGTTTAGTACCTTGCATAGATTAGGTAATTTTTTTAATGAATGTTGTTGTTAATGGATAATATGAATCTGATATAGGTAGGTTGATAGGCCGTGGGTTCCAATCAGGAAACAGAATATCAATCTTGGGAAAAGGTATAGGATTCAGCAAAATGATTTATTCATATTGAAGAAATCCCACTGGCATGATTGCAGGTGTAACTCTACTGAGGGCTGTACGAAATATTATTCTGACCCAAGATATTCACAGACATGCTCTCTGTTATGGAGCCTTAATTAGTTTTCCTTATTGCTCAGCAATGGGTTCATTCTTTCATACCAATAGAAAAAGAACATCTTAAAGGGTTGTTTAAAGATGACTTTATAAAAATAGATTTTCACTGGCAAACAAAACTTAGATCCTACCCAAGTCTAGCATAATTTTTCAAAATTTCAGTCTGTTTTAGTGGACATATGGAATACCACAGATGGTAATGTATTAGTGATAGATGGATGTTTTTAAAAATATATATTGACAGGAGGAGACTTTTTATGTCAAACTTACTATATTTTCCTTCCTCTTCTTACCTCATTTCAATTTCCTCTTAGAATGACTTAGAATAATGTTATTTTTCCTGGGTGTAAAATTATTCATAGCGCCAAAAGGTGATAGAAACTCATCAACAGATGAAGAGATAAACAAAAGGTAATGTATATATATATAGTATATTATATATACTACAATAGCACATATACTTATAGTATAGTATATATACATACTATATCTACATATATACTATATTATTATATTATATACACTATTTATATTATATTATATGTAATATAATGTAATGTTATATTATATATACACTTATATTATATTATATTATATATACACTATTATATACTATACTATTATACTATATTATTATATTATATATACACATATTGTATTATATAATATATATACACTACATACAACATATATAATATATATTACATATTATATATACTATATAGTATATATATTTATTATATCATTATTATATAGTTTATATATAATATATATAATTATATAACACATATACTATATATAATATATAGTACTATTATAATACTATTAAAGTATATATACTATATACTACACATAATATATATAATTATATTATTGCTATATATACTATATATAATATAATACAGTATATATAGTATAATAGTATATGTATAGATATATAAAGGAATATTACATTGTCACAAATAAGAATGAAATTCTGCTATATCCAATAATATGAATGAACTGCATAAACATTACGATAAGTAAAATAAACCAGGGCAATTTTTGTTTGATTCAACTTATGTGGTATATCTAGAATAGGCAAATGTGTAGAGATAGACTATAGACTAGAAGTTGCTACAGGCAGGAGGGAAGGGAATTGGAGAAAGATTGCTTAAAAGTTATAGAGTCTCCATGTGGACTGATGAGAGAGGTTTGGGAACATATAGTGGCAAGAGTTACATAACATTGTGACTATAATGCCCCTAAGGTATACACTAAATTTAGTTAAAATGGGGGAATTTTATGTTATAAATATCTTACTTAAATTGATCAATAATGTAAAATACCAATAAAAATGCTGTGTTAATATCTTGGATAAAAAGTATATAACTATATGATGATAGTTATACAACAATGTTAATGAGCTTAATATTACTGAATCTTATACTCAAAAGACTGAATGGTATTTTGTTATGCCTACTTTACTACAACTTTAAAAAATGAATCACTGAGTGTAGAAGCAATATATTCCTGCATAACTATAATTTGCTAAATAAATAATAAAGCCTATTTTAAATTATTAAATATTGAGTTAGTTCATGCTGGGTAGAAAAATGATAGAGGGCCTCAGCACCCACCCTTCATTGTCTTTGTTTCCAACCAACTCTCTTCAGCTGCCTCTGTTCTTTCAACAAGATAAAGCAGTGGATTTCCTTTTCAGACCTAATGTGCATCTAGTAAGTATTGCAAGCCTGGGGTGAGATGGAGGAGATATAGGGTGAGAGGTTTTTTGAAGTTCTAGTTAAGTTTTGTCTGCTATCTGACATAACAACCAGAACAGATTTAAATGGTACTACTTCGCTCAAAGTCAGGTGCAGAGACCAGATAATATTTATATTTTTGAATGTAAAGAAAAACTTGTGTTTAATAGAAAACTATGGTTTGTTTGCAACCTGACAGACACCTATCCCAGTTATCTCATCCGATTCTATGTAATTTATTTTGCAACTGTGTAAATTGTAGTTAAAAATGCAAAATAATTCTTTCCTGTCTTGGTACAGGTTAAATTGACTCCATTCTTTCCTCCCCTCTTCATGGGAAACCAGGTTTGCATCCATCAGCATGTTTATGTCAATATTTCTGACTTAAAAATGCATCTGTACTTTGGGTTCTCATTTGAATGAGCTATCCTACCTGCCTGGTTTTCTTTGATCATGAGTTAAATAACATTGTAACCACATGATTCTGTCTCTTTTGAAAATTATATTAATAAGGACAAGTATAGAAATTTGCTTTCCTTTAGGCAAAAAGGAGAGAAAAAGAGGGAATTTTATTTATAGTTCATTTACTTTTAGTTAAAAAATTATCTATGTAACATTAGTTTACAATAGTGTATATATTTTATAGGTTTATATCTCTTCAGATGTATATCACCACATCATAACCACCACCAAAGCAGCAATAACACTCCCCCACATTTCACATTTTTAAGTTTGTCATTTATCCAGCCCGGTTTCCCAATTAGAAGTTACATCAGAAGCTGGGCATAGTGGTTCCTGCCTGTAAGCTTCAACCTATGAAGCAGCTGGGGGTAGGGCTCGTGGTTCGAGTCCCACTCAGGGCTACACAGCGAGACCTAGTCCCAAAAAATAGCTGGGTATAGTGGCACGAACCTGTAATCCCGGCTACCTGGGAAGCTGAGGCTGGGGATTACTTGAGTCCGTGGTACCCCGGGCAACGCAAGCCTGCAGTTCCATGGGCAAAAATGGCGAGACTAGTCTCAAAAACAAAAA